>PVKH010033736.1:0-11978 GCA_004027955.1 Chaetophractus vellerosus
GTGTGTGCTCCATTCGTCGCTCATCCCTCCACCAGTCGCCCAGCCGCCTTCTCCTCATTGCGCGCAGCCCCTGATCCCTGGCCCGTCGCACTCGGAGGCGCCTGAGCCCGACGGGCCCCGTTGCCCGGCTTGCTGTGTCTGGGGCACCCGAGCCTGGCCAGCTTGGAGCCCTGAGCCCGGGGAGCCAAAACCCCCTCTCCCCCCCCTTTTTTCACCTTCCCCGCTGTTCCCCCTGCGCTTCCTGTCTGGTTGGGGAGGGCCACTTGGAGGCTCCCTCGTCTCCTGACTGGCTGGGGAGAGCCACCAGGAGATCCCCGGAGGCGGCTAGCCGAAACCTCACGGTGGGCAGGGTCGTCGCCGGCAGCCGGTCCCTGTGGTCCCTGTGAGCGAGGTCATCGCCGAACAGCGGATGACGACATGTGTGCTTTTATCATTAACTTTATTTTAATCTTTTATCCATGTCCTCATTTTTTATTAACAAATTTAGGGACTAGAAGCTATACAAATTTTTTTGATATTTTTCACTTTTATGCCATTTAAATAATGATATCCAAACATTTTCCATATCTTAATGCTTTTCTTTTTCTGTATTTAGTATTTAGGTTTTACTCAGAAACGTTTTTCTTACCCTTCATTTCTTGGTCAAGAAGTGTACAAAGTCTACAGTGTTTTACTAAGACAGTGACTAAGTTGAATGTGACTGCAGTGAGCAAAAAAAGTTTATCAAAAATGAGTTATTAACAATTTGAATCAGGTAATCAAGTGATACTACGATTTTTAAAAGTATTAGCTACCACTTAGAATTCCAAACCTACATATCAATTAAGAGCAAATATATAACTTCTGAATGTTTTGTTTCTGTGGATTATAAATACTAGAATAAACTTGGTGTATGTTTTATTTTTGGGGTTTCTAGTATTCTTATTCCATGGATACCAATATAAATGGTTATAATTTAAAAGGTAGGCATCAACTTTGCATTGATACCCTCTGTAACTTTAGTTGTGGATGTAGAGTACAGGCTAAAAAGAACATTTCTTTTTATAATTACTGCCATATTTTTCACATAGGCAATCTGAATACATATAGATATGGAAATTTCAAGCAACTCAAACCCTTGGAATATTTTGAAAGATTTAGTCGGAGAAATACTTGTAAGACTAGTACTCTTTTTTTAAACAAATCATTTTATTGATAAATATTAATAAATCATAAATCCATCCAAAGTATACAATCAATGGTATTAGGTATAATCATTTTTAGAGCACTTTCATTATTCCAGTAATAATAAAAATAAAATGCTAAAATACAAAAACCAACCAACCAAACAAACAAAACTCTTCACTACCCAATCTCTCTATGCTTCCCCTCCGTACAGAGCTGCTATTCTGTTACCGTCTCTCTAGTTTATTTGTATTTATATTTTGTAAAAACAGTTTTATATATGCAATATCACCCATATTCATATTTTACATTAGGTTTCACTATGTTATACAGTCCCATGTTAAATTTTTTAGCTTTCATTCTAGGAATATACATGTCCTTGGACTTTCCCTTTCAACTACTGTCATACCCATGTAATAGCTCTGCTAAGAATGACACTCTTTTAATAAGAATCAAGGCCAACTTTACCTAAAAATATTTAAGAACTCCTTTACCAGAATATGATATTTAGGGCAATATGATTGAAATTTAGTTGTTATCAATGACATGCTTACATTTTACTAGGATTTCATTTAGATTATTTCAAATACAAATTATCTTTCATTTTACACATTACTGACAAAATAAATTGGACTTTTAGAGCTTCAGATAATGCCAATAATATGTTGTGAATTTTATTTTTTTCTTTTGAGTTGGTTTTAAAAAGTAAATTTTGAAGATGACAATAGACAAAATAGCTGTATGAAATGGACATGAGCAATATTTACCCTCTGGAATCTCAAAAACACAGGTTATATAAGCTTGAGGTAAACATTTTACATTTATAAATCAGAAATTAATAGCATAATCCAATGTTAACAATACATGTAAAATTGCTACACACTGTTTTGTAACATGAAAATAAACGAGAAGATAAAAGCTATTGATCATTTCTGTGAAATTGTGAACGTTCATGTTTGTGAATTACTTTCTAGGGCCAAGAGCATTAAAAAAAGAATCAAAATCTACATTCACATAGTGATCTGTTATTGATCAATTATAGACTACAGTCTAAATATAGAAAAGAAATCATGACAAATGTTTAACTAAAGGTAGTGGAATTAACTTATGATTGATCTGTATAACAAATCTTTAACAACATATTATACAGTGTAACAAGATAATTACAATTTCAGTTTCATATATTAATATTACAAATGTAGTATGGGATAGTTTGTACACTGCAAGTTCAACTGTTAAATATATCTCAATGAATATAGAGACAGATTAACATATAAGAAAAATAATTATTTATATATAGATAAGGAGAGAGACAGAGACTGATACAATGTTGAAGTTAATTATATTACAGTCGTGCTTTTGCCATTTTAATTTTTCATATTTTTATTTAATGTTACTTCATATTTTTGAATTTTAAAAAATTAAACTAGGTTATTAGAAACCACAAAAAAGTTAAAAGTAATCAAAAGAAAATATTAAGTAGATTTCTATTGTTTTTGCAATTTCCAATTAAATATTTTGATTAGTTTTCACAAACAAGAGTTAAAGTATCCAAAAAAATGCACACAAAGCTTGCCTGAGGACAGTCATGAAAACTGTTTATTCAATTTAGACTGTATTACCACATGTTTTCAAGCAATGCACAGAAGAGATGTAAACTGAATCTTCAGCAATTATATGAATTAGCAAAAATAGGGTAGTAATTAAATACTGTCTCTGCAAAACATTATTTATAACTTTAATTTGAAAATATGGAAATTGCATGTATCAAATGATACCCCTACTCATAAAAAGGCTCTTTCTACTAACCACGGACTACAGTTTACATTATAGTTTACTTATGTCCTGCACAATTTTGTAAGTTATGACAAAATCTTCAATGGTCTGTATCCATCACTGCAATGTCATGTAATTCATCAAAGCTTCAATATGTATTCATCAATTTTAACAAATGTACCACACTAATGAAGGATGTTGTTAATGGGGGAAAGTGTGGGAGGGGGAGGAAGTGGGGCATATGGGAATCCCTTATATTTTTACATAATATTTATGTAGTCTAAAGCTTCTTTAAAAATAAATAAATATATATTTATAATAAAATAAAATATATATATATTTTTAAAAGGCTCTTTCTAACCAAGTCTATTGCTATCAGCTCCTAAGGAATGACCTGATAATCTTTTGCAAATAAAAGATTGAATTTATCAACAAAAGAAATATTCAGTGCTGAAAAGCTAAATTGAATCTACAAAGTTTAAATCAGTTTCTTTTGATGGTATGTACAGAGGAATAAACATATTACATGGAAGAAATTAAAACTCATGAGAATTTTAATCTAAAATGACCAATATTTGTCGTGAAAAATTTAATTACTGGGATGCTTTTTGTTAAGGTCCAATAAAATAAAATGTTATTAATTTAATTGTATGTTTTAGGTCTTTCATCAATAATTCTACTTTTTTGCAATGGAAGATACTGATGATGTTTGTTCCAGGAAAATTTATAAAGAAAATATATTGGATTTTTAAAAGCACAGGGGAATCCCATTTTAGTTAGTAACAGCAATTTTTAAAAGATAAAATAGAAAGGGGCTACAAAGAGAATCAAAGTGGTTATCTCTAGTGAAAATAAAATATTTTCATTTATTTTTTTAATACTTGCCTTTCCATGTTTGCTAATTCTCCACAATCACATTTACTGATTCTTGAATAATAAGAAAGTTTATTGAAACTTTAAAAATATAGCCCAGGTTTTTGCGCAGAATGAAAATACTGAAGTATTTAGTCATGTGCAGATATACACGTGTTGCTTTTCCTTTTAGAGAAAATTATGATCCAAGAGTTGTCTTATTCAGCCCAACACTACCCAAGTATTAAGGATTTAGAAAGCTACCATTCATCCAACCTCTATGAAGAATAAGTGAAAAAAGTACTTTATTTACTAAAATATATTTCATAACACAGACCTATTGCATACCCATAATATAGGCCCATAGTATAGATGCTGAAAAAAAGGTCTAGAATAAGTGGCTGTGAGCAATTAAACCAATACATTAAAGTCAATGCCTAAAAAAAGGCTTGGTAATATAACTCAAAGCAAATATAGACATTAAAGACAGAGAAGATGTGTAAGAAAATATAGAAAAACCATATGAATTTAAGTGGTTAGGATATTACAAGACAAAATGTGTCTGGTTGGGGCAGGAAATAACAGTATAATAAAGTCCTCATTTTTCCACGATGATGTAAATTAATGCTGCGTTATCCTTGTAATTGCTCTCTTTGCAAAATAAGGTCTCATATACTTTTTGGATTATTTAAAAGGAACGTGTAATAGGAAAAACAATGAAGACATCATTTTAAATTACTGTGGCTGGAGGAAAAGAAACAAGCTGACCAATGTAAAACATCATTCCTTTAAAAAGTTAAAAATGTAAAAGGATAACGAATTGACATGTAGGTCACCAATTTCCTTGATAAGTGGTGTTTTATCCAAAATGCGGAGGCGCATGATCTGAGCGTCTTGGCTTGCCGGGTCTGCGGCCCCACGGGGCATGTCTCAGCTCTGGAGGCCACAGTCCCCGGGCACGGCGTGGGCGCCCCACGCTCTGCCCTGCAGGGCAGCTCGGCGCCTGCCTGTCCTGGCTGCGGACGGGTGGCCACAGCCCCCTGGGCGTTCCCAGCGCGCCACGTGCCACCTCTGTGTGTCTCTCCTGCCCAAGTTCCCTCTCCTTATAAGGAAATCCATTCCACAGGTTTAGGCCACCCTGATGCAGTTTGGCTCCACCCCAAGTAATAACACTTCAAAGGTCCAACTTACATTCATGGGACTGGTGGGTAGAACTTCAGCCTGGTTGTTGAGGGAACACAATTCAACCCCAAACAAGGCGGAGGTGAGAAACTCAAGCAGCGAGTGTAACTGCATCCTTCAACAATGTTAGCACGTGTACGAGTTCGGACCCAATTGCCATTTGGAAAAAGGTGGAGCGATATTCGATGTTTTCATGATAGTGCATTTTAAGTATTTTAAGCTATAAACTCAAACATAAATATGAAAGTCTATCCCAATTCTGTAGAATTGACTGAAGGCACAGTGGACCAACTGCTCCAAATTACCAGGAAAAATTAAATCATATGTCTACTATACGTACACACTGGGTTCGCCTCGGACCATGCAAAGCTTGAGAGACAGAAAGCCGACACTTTCTAAACGACCAAGGGGAACAAGTTCCAAGGCAGTCTGGAGAGACCTGCTGCAAAGCCGAGCGCCTCTGCGCCCACCCTGGAACGCTGGGTCCCTGGGAAGGGAGCGGAGCCCGGGCGACCGCGGGGCGAGGCTGGGTGGCTCCGCGAAAGCTGCAGAGCCAGCACCTCGCGGTGCCCACCCACCTCCCCCATCAACCGCAGCGTCTCAAGGGATGATTTTGGGGTTATTTTTGGTTATTCCAGCAATAACAAATTACCCTGAAATAAATCTAAAATAACTGAAATTCCTTTATTAAAAATATAAATTAAAGTTTATAAAACTAGAACTGAATAAATGGAGAGATTTGCCTTGTTCCTGGATGTGGAGACTTGCTATTACTAAGATGTTAGTTATTCCAAAGTAGTTAATACAATCATAATATAATTGACAAAATTAAGATCCTATGCTATACTACTCTATAATTCATAAAATCCCAGCTGGATTTTTCACTTGACCTAAGGAATGGATTGTAATAGTACTGGGAAGAAGCAAATATGAAAAAAAGTTAGGTATCAAAACATTATGAAACTACAGTAAGCACATTTGAAGTACTCAAATATTTCCTCAATGAAGGAAAAAGTTAAATTCATTTTTCAAGTGTGGATATTAATTGTGATAACATATTTGGAAATACTTTATAAGTTCCATAAAACTGTTGACATTGTCTTTAGACTAATTATGTTTAGGGTTATTTTTACCATCATTAGTGGGACTTGGAGGTTACCCTGTACAAATAGGAATAGTATTTGGTCTTGGAAAATGCAGGTATTCCCGAAACTTTCTTATAAACTGCGTCTCCTCCTAGGTACCTTCCACATATTTTAATATGGCATCAATTTGAATAAGGAATAGGTTTAAAGTAATGATTTCCTTCATGGATACTTAAAGCACAAGAGCAAAGACTGGATTATCTTATTTAGTCCCTCAGAGAAGTCATACTGATACTAAGGTGATTGAATGAAGGCAAAAAACAAACATATAAATGAATTATTCTTAGGTATTGATAAAGATACCAGATCAAATGATTGGCAAGGCAAATTATGATAACGGCATCATTTACCCTGAACAATAAATTCTCCGTAAGTGAAAATGGGTCTTATGATTTAGGGGAAAATTGGAATATATGGCCATGAATAGAGACGAAAGGGCTGCTCTGAGATGTGCACATAGGTGGGGTTCCACTGTAAAGTCCTTCATTTTCTAGTGAAGATCTTTTTCCCTTCTGATCTAACAAACAGCTTTTTTACTTGATGCTGGTGCTTTTGAAAAAACTTTACCACATTTTTCAGTTCTTTAATCACTTAAAATGTAATACCTTACAGTTTCGTAATTATTAGCCCGCATGTCCGTGTCATATTGCCAAATACCATTCAAGCTCCTTCATGACTTTACAGAATTATATCAATGTCATGTAATTTACTTAAAAGTTATATGCCTCATTTCAACACCCTGGAATCTGAATCACGTAGATGGAGATTTGTTTGGGTTAAGTGTCTAAAGTGTTTCTGGCTATCACTTCTACCTTTATCACTGTGCAGCTTGTAATTCGGATGGAAATACTGGTTGCTGCATCATTTTAAAGAAAACAACTTGTGTTAAGTGCCCATATTGAAAGCAGGTGAACAGCTCTGCTATTTTGGTGTTACTGTAGATTTCACATGCCTCTTTATTTATTAATTGACTTAGGACGTCATGTTCTGAAACACTTAATTGAAAATACTTTTAATGTTCCCCTTTGCCATCTGTCAGAATTTTGTTTCTTTTGACCCAATTGGCTGTAGTTTTTACCAATAGATTAAACATTATCCTTAGAAATTCACTTATATTAAAATTCAGAGTCCATGGAGCTTTATGTTATGATTTTATAACTTTCCAGAACTCTGTCCAAAGTCACAAACTCAAACATCATAGAAGCGATCAAAGAAAGAAGTAAATGAAATGTCAAAAATTCTCTAAAATTTATAACATGAATAGTTTATATTTATTTTAAAATTAGAATACTTAGGATTGTACCAAGTAATCCAATTATTCCTAAGATTTTAGTTTATTTTCTCTTGGTTTTAATCAATATTCTTATACAGATAAATTGGTGGTGCATATATTTCTCATATTAACTAGACTAAAATTTATATGCTCCTGGATTGTTGTCCTGTGTTTATTTCAATTATCAACATATGGTGAATAGTTTCCATTTTAATACAAAGGTGTTTCTCATGGTATAAAGTACCTGGCCACAGGATTTCTCTTAGTTAACAGGTTTCTACTGATGCTTCTTAAACTTACACTTTCTCACCTCAATCTTGTGTACAAAATTATGAGACTTTAAGCTCAGATCATATAGCACTTTACCTAAGGATTATCCCAATATAATCCAATCAGAAAATTATTTCCATTTATTTGTCTCATGCTACTTATTTCCTCAACTTTACCCCATTCAGTCTTTCTGGTATTAAAATTTCTAAGCATAATCTAGTCATAATCAGATTGCATAGAAATTCTTGTGCCCTGATATTTGTAGTGCTCAGAGGAACTAGCACAGTCTGTTCCGGTTTGCTAGGCTGCCAAAATGCAATATCCAGCAGTGGGCTGGCTTTCGCAACGGGCTTTATTTTCTTGTGAGCTTACAGTTCTGAGGCTGAGAAATAGGTCCACATGAAGACATCAGCAGGGGCCGCTCTCTCCAGGAACGGCTGCCTGTGACCTGGACTGCTCCTACCGGCCAGGCACGTGACAGCGTCTGCTGGTCCCGTCCCTCTTCTCCAGGACTCGCTGCCGTCAGCCTCTGGCTTCAGCGGCTTTCTCTCCACTTCTGTGGCCTTTTCTCTCTTCATCTGAATTTTGTTTTCTTATAAAGGACTCCATAAGAGGACTGAGACTCAACCTGGGCAAGGTCTAACTGAAGTCACCTAATCAATAGGCCCTTAACAGAAGAAACCTAATCGAGTCTCACGCACAGTTGGATTCACACCCATAGGAGTAGACCAGGTGTAAGATGATGATTTTCTAGGGCACATACACCCTGAACCACAATGTCCATATTTCAGTGGCTGATCAAAAATTGCTAAATCGTATTGAGTTTTGCAAAGGATAGCCAACAAAATATTGGAATTACTACATTTCAAAATGTGTATTACTTTAGAGCTATCCAAATAAAATGATGACTATGCCATATTACATATTTAAGGTGCTAAAATTCACAAATGCATTTGAGGAAGTCTTCTCTTTTTGTTGCACATTTCCTGAGCTACAAAGATGCATAATTAATCTTTTGAAAGCACAGTGACAGACAAGTTCAAGGAAGTTGCTGGAGTCATTTTGGGGAAGGATAATGGAAACCACAAACCAGCGAAACAAGCCTGCCGTCGTTGAGTTCTCTACGGTGGCCTCATCTGGTGTCAAGTTAGAACTTTCATCTGTTAGTCATCGAGACTGCTTTCACCCAGATATGTTACATCACAGACATGCATAATTTAATCGGTTGTCAGTCAAAGCTCTCATTAACAGGAGGAGAATTGTTGGATTTATGGATAATGAAATATGACATTGACAGCTGATCTACTCCTTCAAACAACTTATTCATTCTCTCGTCTCGCATTTGTGTGAGGAGGAAAAATCTAACTCAAGTTACTCAAAGTATCACTTCCAATGTTCTACAACTTTTTGCCATCCTCATTTGCAGTTATAATGGTGTATTTTTATCTATGTCCCACATACAGAAATTTAATAATTCAATTACATGGTTGAAGCATTTTCACTCTTAGGAAGGAGGAGGAAAAGGCAGAAAGAGAGACAGAAGGAAATAGGAATTACAGGTCGGTCACAGGTTCTGTCAACCTAAGGCTTCCACAAAGGAGAAAATCGACATTCATCAATACCTCCTAAGTATCTGAAAGTGTTGTAAACCCCATAGCCAATTTAATTTTTTAAAGTTCTACAGAGTAGTCGTTATTTTCACCATTTTAAAAATAAGAAAATTGAGGATGTGAGGAATTCAATAAGTTGCTCAATATTTTACACAAGTGGTGGAAAAGAAACTTAAAAATCAGCTCTTAAAAGGTTTTGCTGTTTTCACTCCCTGCCCTGTTTGCACCTATTAGCCCAGAGCTGAGACACAAGCATGTTCTCAGTGCATTAGTACCTGTTCCACGTGTGTGTAAAAACAACGAGAAAAGAAATTAATTAGACTCCAATCACTGTTTTACTGAGTGTGGCAACAAAAAGATAGAGTATTTTGATTTAAATAGTGACAGGATGCCACTTTTAAGGTACACTAAAGCTTAATAAACATTCAACTTGTGTTAGGATATTTGTTTAAACTTATCTCCTTAAACCCCTTCATTAATAAATTCCTTTTTATTTTTTAAATAATTTTTTCATTTTTAAAAAAAGATGCTTAGATTACATAAATGTTACACAAAAAATATAGGGATTCCCATACACCCCACCACCCACACCTCCCAAACCTCCCCCATAAACATCCTTCATTAGTGTGGCACATTAATTGCAATTGATAAACACATCCTGGGGCTTTGCCACTAAGCATGGACCATAGTTCACACTGTAGACCACACTCCCACACAGCTATGCATGTTCTATGATGGTATAAAATGGCTTATATCTGTCATTGCAATGTCACTCAGGATAATTCCCAAGTCCCTAAAAAACCCCTGTATTAAAACTGCTTTTCCCTCCCCCTCCCCCCCAGAGCCCCCAGTGGCCACCGGCTCCACATCAATGCTGTAACCCCTTCCATTGCTTGAATCACAATATGTCTATAGTGGAATAATAGTAAGAACACTCCAGTCCACAGTTTTCCCCCCCATCCTGAGGAGTCTGGGTGGTGATGTCCACTACAACTCCAATTGAGAGGGGGTATATACCCCATGGGGAAGATGGATGGGATTATCCTGCCTGCAGCTGCAGACTCTCTCCATTCCCTGGGATGGCCGTTGTCCATCATCATCTCCCTGCCAGTTGTCCTGGGTGAGTCCAATGAGCTGTAGAGCAGGACTTGCTGCTCCACTGAGGTTCTGGGCCAAGCTGGCACATGGACAGCCCAAAGACTTGAGTCTCTGGGCGTACACTTACAAACTCCAGCACCAAGCATAGGCTTGAATAGAAGGGACAGATGAGCCATGTGCAGGGAAGACACAGTTGAGTCCAACTCTGTCACTCTCAGGAGCACAAACTCCAAAGTAGGGCCCACTGGAAAGGCACTAAACTCTGGACCTCTCAGCCATAATATAGAGAGCCCTCAGGAGCCCCACTATTTGGGGTGGTATCCACTTTGGAATTCTATGCGATCCTACTGAGATGTGCATAAATGTTACCTCTGGGATGATCTCCCAACGCCCTTTGAAGTCTCTGAGCCATATAAATTCATTTATCTTTACCTTTTCCCCCTTTTTTTCAAAGTCTTTTTCCAGTCACATTGCCAGTTGCCACTTGGAAGCAATCCCTCGTTGCCAGGGAGGCTCATCCCCGGGAGTCATGTCCCACACTGGGAGGAAGGTAATGCACTCATACGCTGAGTTTGGCTTAGAGAGATGCCACATTTGAGCAAAAAGGAAGCTCTCAGGAGACAACCCTTTGGCACCCCATAACAATAGTCTAAGTTTCAATTTCAAGAGCAAAGAATTATAAAGCTAGTCATCAATATCAAGGGCCCATCAGTGGACCATCCTCCTCCACCAGTCACTGCCCCTGCACTTGGGAGACTGCTTCTGCTCCCTTAGAGAATGTGGCAGAGCTCTCCAGGATGGGAATTCAGTATTCTCTCATTTATTGAGTGATTCTCCCCCACTGTGACAATGCCCCATGCACATTTGAACATTTTTACATACCTTATCTTTATGCTTGGGTGAACTTCCTCCCATGCATCCCCCATCCCTGACACCCCACAACAATGATCCTCCCCTACCCCAGTTGTAACCTTTCTGTGATCCAAAGCTTCTTCAAAGATGAAGTCGTTACAATAGCTGAATACAATTAATAGGAAAATGAAATAATAATGATAAGTTTAAATATAAGAGATAAAGTACATAAAATTTAAAAAACACTAAAAATAAAATTAAATTAAAAGATTGGGATATTTGAAAAATGAAAAATAGAAAAAAATTTTTTTTGACATTTGCCTTTCATCACTGCAATATCTGGTGTCCAGTCTGTACCGTGGCACCTTCCCCCTCTCATTCCCCAGTGTCTGACCATTTTTCATTTTGTTTTCAAAGAAGTTTTAGGTCACAGCAAAGTCACACACAGAATATAGCAGACCCTCATATAGCCAACCTCTTCTCCCTTACCTCCCCCCCATATTAATACCGATTTATATGTGGATAGTAGTGTTGTTATAACTGATATACAAATAGTGAAACATAGTTACTAAACACTGTCAATGGTTTAAACTATGGTTTACATTTTAGACCATACACTTTTATAAATTTTGATGATATTTACCTTGTCCTGTGTCCATCACTGGATGGTAATGAAGAACATTTCCACTGACCACTAAGGACCCCCTGTTTAATCTATTCTATTACTCCCTCCCATTCCCCCCGGGGCTAGGATGA
>PVKH010033737.1:0-11968 GCA_004027955.1 Chaetophractus vellerosus
AAGAAAATGCTGTGTTGAATATCACCAAGGCTACTGACTGCCTTTACTTCTTTTCTGCCAGGCAAGTAAATCTCAGCCATACCTTTCCCAGTGGTTTGACATTTGAATTTTCAGACAGTAATGAGCTACATTGCGTCTTTGAGGATTGGGATTTTTCCCTCATTGCTAAACTGCACAGTTTGCTGCACTTTGCTGGATTTGCAAATTGTGAAGATAGGAGAAACTTCCTTGGGGACTGATTACATTTTTCAAAAATCTGCAATTTTATATTATTACTTCTCAAGGAGGCAAAAACTTCCTTTCTCTAACCAAATATTGCTCTGGGCTTGGTAGGTAAAATTAGGCTACTAGAATTATAAAGCCCATTAGGCATTTCCATTACACCTTTTGGACAAGTAGGTATACAAATTTGAGTTAAATATATAAAATACAAGGCTCTGTCTTTCACAGGCAAGGGCTTTCCCAATGCCCTCTTCTTCCCTTGCCTGCCCCTAAAACACATTATCCTCTGTCATTTTTCTTGAGGAAAAAAAAAAAGGACTTGTCGAGTAACCATCTCTGAGTGGTGGTTATTTCTGTCTAGTAATAGTTGCAACAATTTTGCACAGATGGTGTTTATGTGTTTGTTTAAAATTCTAAATATTTTTCTAATTTGATAAATAAAACATTAGCAAATAGCTTATGGATACATCTACAAGGAGACTGAGTGAGATAATTAGAGATGATCAATCAATGATGCATGTATGAAGAGTTCAAGTATACATGATTATTTATCAAATAAACACTAAAAGCAATGGCAGGAACCACTGGGATGGAATGCTAGCTTTCCTCTTTGGATTCAAAGGCTTTAATAGCCCTCCTGAACACTGAAGGAGGAAGCACATCTTAGTTATAGCCAAGAAAAGGAACATTTATGAAGCAATTTCTCCTGATTAATGATTTGAAGCAGCGAGGTGTTTCTGACTTAAAAAAAAAAAAAATCCAACCAATTTGTCAGTACAATGTTGGAAGGAACAAAGTTTCTCATTTGATTTCATTGGATTAACACATCCTGGGGATGACAAGCATGCTGCTATTCCCCAAACATGGAGAAGGCAGATGCATGCTGAATAGCTGCTTAATAGAAGTGCTGTAATTTTTAAAAAGAAATGTCTGCTTACATTTCCTTGGGCTCTTGAGGAGTGGGAATAAGCCAAGCATAACGCCATTTGCTTCTGCAGCACAGCTACCATGCCATAAACAACGAAGGTAGAAGTAAATATGTTTCTGCTTTTCAACAAGAACACGTTCCCGTTTAGTTCCCTGTTTACAAATATACGGCCCCTGGGTTGGGTTTCTCAGGGATCTCTTTTCCTTTTCCCCTAATCAGAAAGGAAGTGGCCAATGACAATTCCAGTGCTGCATTGACCCTGCTGGAGAAGCTGCTGATGGCTTAACTTAGTTTATGCTAAGTGGTTATGAATATTTATCTCGTTCTGTTTTATTTTTTTACCATGGTTTGAATAAACGCATTCCCTTTACTAGAGCTTTTTTTTTATGATATCTTGTAGGATTCTAGAGTAAGAAGTGAAATTTAGGTTCTATGTGAACTAGATATAAATAAATTTGAGGGAAGGTGTTTCAAAAGATTAGCATTTCTCAATCCTGCAAGCAACTGAATTTTAAACATAGGCTGCACAAATTAAATCAGAAATCATCAGAGGTGAGATTGTGGCATCATGTTTTTTTTTAATCTATCTAGATGAGCTTAATGCAGGGCCAACATGAGAGTCACTGTTCTGCATGTTTTAGATCCTAAAGCTGATTTTACAATCTGTAAGAGAACGATTTCACTAAGAAAAGGGTATGGAGAAACAATTCACCAAAGGCGATATACTAATGGCCAATAAATTTTTTAAAAATATATTAAACCTCAATAGTAATCAAATAAATGCAAAGTAAAACAATAGAGGAATACCATGTTTGCCTATCATGCTAGTGAAGTTTTTAAGCTGATGAGATTTAACATGCAAACGACACAATGGTTGTCTTACTAACACCCATTATTCTTATTTTCTGTTATAGAACAGTACAGTGAGGATGGACCTGACCTCACTCTTCTCCTAGGGTAGTCTCTAAGTAGTATAAAAATGTCAAGGTAACAGGATTCCCCCAAACACCAATATTTGGTGATCCTAACATAATCATCAATGCTTGTGGGACTGAATCTTCTTTCTTCTCTAGATATAAAAGAAGCAGTTCACAGCTTCAATTGCTGCTGGGAGCCAATTAGTAACCACAAGGAACTTTGAGATGGAATCAGACTGAGGATGAAGCTAACATAGGGAGGACAATGGTAAGGCACAGTGAAATAAGATTGTGATTTTCAGTTACGTGAGCCAAATCTCCTTTCTAAGTTAGTTTAAATTAGTTATTTTTATTACTTATAACTGAAGGCATACTGACTACTTCACCCAATAAGACTGTGATGGGCACTATCAAACTGGGCTGGTGAAAATATAGACTAGAAGCAACATTTCCAGAGGTCAATTCTGTAACAGACATCAAAAACCTTTTTTAAAAAATCGTGTTTCACTCTGTAATCCCTCTTCACAACAGAGATATCTTTAATAGCTAGAAATCTGAAATTGCCAAAGTGATCAATTTAAGACCGGGCATATCTATGAAGCAATGATTAAAATCGTGCCTTTAAAAATATTTACTAATGATCATGAATGGTATTAAGTGAAAAAAATGTATATTTGGAAGGAAATATGACCCAATATAAAATAATTATTCTGACTAGTGGGATTACCAGCAATTTTTATTTCCCTCTATGAACCTTTCTTGTTTTTCAAGTTTTCATTAATGTGTGTGCCTTAGTTTTATAACCAAGAAATAAAATGATTCTTAGCATACATGATGACTGAGTCCTCTTCCAACACTATTCTTTTCTACCTTTCACAGATCATATCCCTTCCTAAAGGAACTGCTTTTTTTAAATCGTTACAGGAATTTACGAAGCACTGAGCACAAATAGTGAAATTATGCAAGAGTCCCCCTTCCAAGGTTTATAGTTATCTCCTCCCGAGCCCCATAAGCACTGTGCTCAGCAGCTCTGGCAACAAACCTCCCTTCTCCCAGGTCGTCCTGCAGCCTGTACTCCCACCTCAAATTCCTTCCTGTGGCCTTCTTAGAAGGGTTGTGATGGAAGGAGAAGAAATGGAGCAGGGTCAGGGAAGCCCCCCCCCCCCATTTGCTTGAAAGCCCTGGGGAGCTTTGTAAGATGCTGGTTCTTATTCAGTAGGTTTGGGGTGAGAGTGTGAATTTCTACTAAGTTCTCAGGTGATGCTTCCAGTCTAAATTCCGCACTGTGACTAAAAAGGTGCTAGATCTGAGATTGACAAGGTTTGGATCCCAGGTTTGGAGCTGAAATTTCTCCATGAAACCCAGCAGGGCTCGGGTTTACAAGCGGCTGGAGCCTCTTTTGGCATAAAGAGAGTTGTGATAGGAGACAGGGACAAGGCCAGAAGCACAAGGAGCAGTATGGCCCAGCATAATACATTATAGGTGGTTTAAGGTATCATTCTGGAGTCTGAATCCCTGTATCTTTCAATACAATCTTGTCCCTTAGGTAGGTTACTGGACATCTCTGAGTCTTAATTCCCTTGTCTGTAAAATGGGATAATGCTTCCTAGAGTTTTTGTGTGAGATAATATATGAAATGCTTGACATAGTGGCTGATATATAGTAAATGCAAAACTGGTGAAAATATAGCAGTTGTTTATATGGCCATTATCTTCATGATTATGGTCAATCTTGGGGAATAACTATAAAGAAGTTAATAGAGCTATAAAAAGAGCCTCCCAGGGTTAAAAGATGAAACAACTGGAAACATGGCCCCATTTTTCCTTGGTCCATGATGCAACCTGACACACTTTAGATGAGAAGTGCTCTTTGTCTTGGGATCCCTTTACTTTCTTGACATCTGTAACCCACTATAACTTTTGTTACAAAAGGGTGATATCTGATCTCAAATGCTCCAACCTCTGCATGAGGGAGTGGGAAATATCTCTCTCAGTAGAGAGGAGCAATAGTGTTTCTAAAGGTGATCACAGGGTGTGGGTCTTACTCCAAGGAGAGCATCCTTGTGATGAGAACTGTGTGAAGTGATGGGAAGGAAAAAGAGTAATGAAGGATTACCATTTACTGAGATTCTGCCACATTTAGGTACTTAACATATTTGTATACTTTACCTTATTTAATCCTCACAGCAACTATATGGGGTAATTAAAGATAAGACAATTAGAAATGCAGAAGAAGAGATTCTAAGCAAGTTTCTGAGATTTTGCAACTAAAATTAAAGAAGCTGGGACTCAAATCCAAATCTATCTGACTCGCCTTTTACATTTTAAAGGATTAACTCAAAAAGACCCATCTGATCCCAAATGCCTGCTTCCTGGTATCTGCTATTCTCATCATTTGAGTCATTGTTTAAAGGCCTTTTGAAAACAGGTACTTGTGTTGACTATGAAAGGCTCCACGTTTGCTAGAATGTGCCATTCAGCTCATAGCCAAATAAATAAGAGGGGACCAGAGCTAGGAAGGTATAAATTGCAATGGAGGTAGTCAAAATTCTTGGCTCCCTGAAGTTCTAGAACTCACTCAGAATTATGGGAATCTAAAGTTCAGTAATCTACCTTCAGCTCCAAAGGGAATTATATGTACAGGATTAAGTCTCAAACTCCCAAAAATTTAGAATCAGAACACAAAGACCTCAGGGTTTGCTGTGCTATCTCAAGGTTGGAGTGACTATATGTGGCCAATGTAGAAGTATGGCAAAGAAAGCTGGTCTTCAGAGAGAAAAGAATGAAGCAGATGTACCGAGAAAAGCAAAAATAAGAGATTATGTAAATCCAGAGAATGATGCTGAGACAAGAAGACAAAACAGGCTGCCTCCGCCCCAGCCTCCAGTTCCAGCCCTTTGTGAGGCTGGTCACATTCCGGGCTCAAAGAGGCATCCTATTTCTTGGCAATTAGCACCTCATTTTTATTTAAGGTTTTTTTTTGTGGGTTTCTGTTACCTGTGACCACACAATTACTGACCAAAGCAACCACAATTTCATTTAGCCAACTTTAGCTCATGAAGGGCTTTAGCCCATGAAGATTATTTTGCTTCCCTGATTTGCTTTTCACACGGAGAAGCAGCTCCTCAGCCAAACCAGACAGTTGTTCCAGTCAGCTACTGCTCACCAGTGGATAGTTCCCAGAAAATGGGTCTTTTATGAGAATGTCCCATTGTTCTAAAGCACAGTCATACTTAGCTGGTCAATTTTAATCTTATCCTTTGCCCACAAAGTCATAAGGGCACAGGATCAACTTTGTCCTGTGAAAAATTTCTCTCAGCTGATGTAAGGCATTTTATTTAAATTGTTAGCAGTGCATATTTAGTACAAATCTATTTCAATTACAAGAAACTAAGGAGAACACAAACTATCAAACCTTTCCGCATTAACTTCAGTCCATTAAGTCAGAATAATATATCCGCCATCCATTGCAATCATGAACATAATAATGAGGTAGGAAACAATAAAGACAAATAATTTAATTTTAAAAAGTGAGCCAGTATTCTAATTAAATCCTTTCACATCCTTAGTACAATAATTTACCTTTCAACTTCTAAAGGGTTGATTTTAAATGAAATTTTTATGCAAAATAAGGAAATGAATTAGAATTCCATGTACCATCTCAGTATGTTGAGGATATTTTACTAATCACTTACTTCATACTGGTTTCAAAGAAAATCTGTTGCTTAGTTGGCATATTGGAAATTCCACCTTTCTAGAAGCCAGAAGTACATAATCAAGTGAAGTAACCCAATGTTAGAATCCAGACACAGTGATAATATGCATAAGCATATTTTCATTAATAATGGCCCACATTTTCCATTTTTATTTGCAGTCTTGATTACCAACTCATAGCCCTCCCCCCAAAGTAGTGTCACATTTTCCAAACTCTATATAACTTATGCCCATTGTTGAATCTGGCACTGGGTTGTCTCTGGGAATGAGATTTTAGTCTGTGATACCCTAAGTTTCATAGTTTGCTCCAAGGGCTGTAGAATTCCTGGGGAATCAGGGATACTTTGTAGTGACCCAAGAGATATAACTGGACCTCATGATTCTAGGTCACCCATGACCACACCTAGGCTTTCAAAACCAAAGGAAGTGAATAAGCATTCCTCTATAATCCTTGTGTACTGGTTTGAGTCTTTAGTGGACCACAGAAAATTATGTTATTAAGCTAACCCACTCCTATGCCTATGTGGGACATTTTTGTTAGATTCAGTTAAGGGAACTTTTGATTAGATCACTTCAGTTAAGGGCCTTTGATTAATGGCAGAACCCAGGGTGGGTCCTAATCCTTTTACTGGAGTCTTATATAAACTGAGGACTGAAAGCAGAGACACACAGACAGAAAGAAAGCTGCCATTTTACCCTTCCATGTGAGGGAGGATTCCGGGATCACCTGCAGCTGCAGAAAGACAGAGAAAGCCCAAGAGGCTATGAGAGAGGTGGGTGGCTAGAATCAGTGGAGCAGCCAAAGCTGAAGCAACAAAGTCCAGAGGAGAGAGGAGAGACAAGCAAAGGCAGAGACTGTGTGCCATGTTGCCTTGCCATGTGGCGGGAATCCAGGATCTACAGAACCAACCTTTGGTAAGACAGCATCTCTAATGATACCTTGATTTGGACATTTTCACAGCCTTGGAACTATAAGCTTTTACCTTAATCAATCCCCATTATAAAAGCCAACCCATTTCTGGTATTTTGCATTGGCAGCCTTTAGCAAACTAAAACACCTGTTATGATCAAACAACCTAAGAGTGTATTCAGAAATTTTTAAATATTTGTAAGAATGATGATAAAGATTTGCATGGCACTTTAGAATTGTTAAAGCACTTTCATGTACAAGATCTGATTTATTCTTCTAAAGGACTATATGATGTGGAAATTATTATTATTCCTATTTTAAAGATGATGAAACTAGGACTCAGCCCCAGACAAAGGCTGTAGCAATGGGGTCTTAAAGGTGCTACACTTCCTCAGGGCTGTGGGGGATAGTTAGTTAAAGAGCTGCATTTGTGGGGTAGACTAGGAAAGTACAACTTTAGAGAGCCATGGAAGAAGCTCTTGAAGCCCTTCTGGAGCCTCTCCCCAGGGCACTTGGGGCTGGTTTGTCTCTCCTTCATCACCCCTGGACCTGTTTTGTCTGGGAAAGACTGACTTGGGAAGAGTCCATTCTGGCATGTCCCTCCTTCCAGAATTTGCCCTCCAGACAGAAGCAGCTTGATACATTGTATCATTGTATAATGTATCTTCTCCAGCCACAATAGAATGAAATAGAAATCAGTACAGAGGGAGAAATGGAAAATTCCCAGATATGTGCAAATTAAACAACATATTCTTAAATAAGCAATGGGTTAAAGAAGAAATTAGGAAATATCTTGAGGTAAATGAATATGAAAAGACAAAATACCAAAACTTAGAGATGCAGCAAAGGCACTGCTGAGAGGGTAATTTATAGTTCTAAGTCTTATATTTTTAAAAATAAATAAATAAAGAAAGACTTAAAATCAGAAATCTAAACTCAAAACTAAAAGAACTAGAAAAAGAAGAGCAAATTAAACCCAAAGTGAGTAGAAGGAAGAAAATAACAAAGATTAGAGCTGGGATAAACAAAATAGAAACCAACTGAGAAACAAAAAAATGAAAGTTTGTTCTTTGAAATGATCAGTAAAATTTACAAAACTTTAGCTACACTGGCAAAGAAAAAATAGAGCTATAAATAACAAAAATCAGAAATGAAAATGTGGGCATTACTAACATTCCTGCTGAAATAAAAAGGACTATGAGAGGATACTATAAATAACTATATGCCAATAAATTTGATGACCTAGATAAAATGGACAACACTTAGAAACACACAAAATACCTACATCAACTTAAAAATAAATAAAAGATTGCAACAAACCAATTACTAGTAAAAAGATTGAATCACTAATAAAAACTTCCCAACAAAGGAAAGTCCAGGACCAGATGACTTCAAAGGGGAATTCTACCAAACATTCCAAAAGGACTTAACTCCAATTCTGTTTAAAATCTTCTTAAAAAATGAAGAGGATGGAACACTCCCTAATTCATTCTACGAGGTCAACATCACTCTAATACCAATGCCAAATAAAAATACCACAAGAAATGAAAACTATAGATGACTATCTCTTATGAATATGGACAGAAATCCTCAACAAATTACTAGCAAGCTGAAGCCAACAGCATATTAAAAGAATTATACACCATGATCAAGTGTGATTTATTCCTAGTATGCAAGGATGGTTCAAAGTAAGAAAATCAATTAATGTAATAAACCACATTAACACAATGAAGGAACAACACTTGAATATCTCAATTGATGCAGGAGAGGCATTTGACAAAAATCCAGAACCCCTTCTTGATAAAACACTTAGAACACTAGAAATAGAAGGAAACTTTCTCAACATGAAAAAGGGCATATGTGAAAAACCCACAGCTAAAATCAGATTTAATGGTGAATGACTGAAAGTTTTCCCTTTAATGTCAGAAACAGACAAGGATGCCCATTGTCTCCACTGCTATCCAACATTGAACTGGAAGTTCTAGCCAGAGAAATTAGGCAATAAAAAAAAAAAAATAAAAGGCATCCAAATTGGAAAGGAAGAATTGCGACTTTTCCTATTCACATATAACATGATCCTGTTTAAAGAAAATCCTGTAAAATCCACAACAAAGCTCCTAGAACTAATAAATAAATTCAGCAAAGTAGTAGGGTACAGGATCAATGCCCCCAAATCAGTAGTGTTTATATACACAAGCAATGGACATTTGAAGGAAGAAATAAAGAAAAAAAATTCCAATTACAATAGCAATTAAAAGAACCAAATATCTAGGAATAAATTTAACCAAGGATACAAAGGTCTTGTACACAGAAAACTACAAAATATTGCTACAAGAATTCAAATTAGACCTAAAGAAATGGAAGAACATTCTGTGTTCATGGATTGGAAGACTAAATATCATTAAGATGTCAATCTTACCCAAAGCAATGTATATATTCAACACAATCCAAATCCAAATTCCAACAACTTTCTTTGCAGTAATGGAAGAGCCAATCATCAAGACTATATAGAAGTGTAAGGGGCCCAAAATAGTTAAAGCCATCTTGAAAAAGAAGAATGAAGTTGGAGGACTCACACTTTTCAATCTTAAAATTTATTACAAAGCCAGTAATCAAAACAGCATGGTAGTGTCACAACGGCAATCATATAGACCAATGGAATAGAATTGAAAGCTCAGAAATGAACCCTAATATTTATGGCCAATGTATTTTTGACAAGGTGGCAAAGACCACTCAATTGATATGTGGAGAAATAGGAACATTCACTGATTGTGAGTGACAAAGTAAAATGGTACAGTTGATGTGGAAGACAGTTTGGTAGTTCCTCAGAAAGCTAAGTGTAGAACTACCATATGACCCAGCAATCCCACTCCTAGGTATATACCCAAAAGAACTGAAAGCAGGGACTAGGACAGATATTTACACACCAATGTTCATAGCAGCATTACTCACAATTGCCATAAGATGGATGCAACTGAAGTATCCATCAACTGATGAATGGATAAGTAAAATATGGTATATACATACAATGGAAAATTATTCAGCTGTAAAAAAGAATGAAGTTATGATATTGTGAAAACATGAATGAACCATGAGGACATGCTGAGTGAAATAAGCCAGACACAAAAGGACTAATATTATACATTCTCACTGATTTGAAATAATTAGAATAAGCAATCTCATAGAGTCAGAATCTAGAATATGGGTTACCAGGGGATGGGCTGGGGATAGGGAATGGGCAGTTAAGGCTTAAAATGTACAGGGTTCCTATTTGAAATGATGGATGTTTCAGTAATGGATGGTGGTGATGGTAGCACAACATTGTGAACGTAATTAACAGCACTGAAATGTATATCTGAATGTTATTAAAAGTGGAAATGTTAGATTGTATATATGGTATCAGAATAAAATTTTTTAAAAAATTACATGGAACTACACTACACAAACTGTGAACCCTAAGTTAAACCATGGACTATAGATAGTGGTACAACTATAAAAATGTGCTTTTATTGATGTAAAAAATGTTCCACATCAATGCAAGCTATGAATAATAGGATGGTATATGGGAATCCTGTATTTTATTCTTGATTGTTCTGTAATCCTACAGCTTCTCTAATAAAGAAAAAAATTAAATATCTTACAAAGCAGCACAATGGTATAGGTACTCACATTTTAGTGTGTCTACACTGGGCATATAGCTTTTTATTCTAATAAAGGTAATGGAGTTGCATAGATCGTAGGGATATGATATTTTTACCATCTTAGAAACAAACCAACAAACCCACTACTATACTTTTTGAATCCATTTCTCTGATCACTTTACAGGAAATTGTTTAAAAGAGTTGTCTATCCTCACTGTCTTCAATTCCTCTGCCTCATAGCCTCTTAAACTCAATCTATTCAGCTTTCTTCCATATCACTCCACTGTAAAATGTTCCTTTCAAGTCACTAATGATTATCATGTTGCTAAGTACAATAATAGATTCTCAGTCTTCATTCTTTTTGAATGATTGCAGTATTGGACACTGCTGATAACTCCTTCTGTAACTTTCTGCTTGGCTTCCAGGACACCACTCATTCCTGGTTTTCCTCCTACCCCACTGGGCTGCCCTTTCTTTGTCTCCCTTGCTGGTTCCTTCTCATATTTATAACCTCAACAGGCTGGGGCAACCCGGGACTCTCTTATCTATTTATACTTATTTTGTCAGTGATCTCATCTAGTCTCACAGCTTCAGATACTATGTGCATGCCAATGACTCAAAAATTTATGTCTCAACTCTGGATTTCTCCCCTACCTTCTAGTCTCATATACTCAATTTCTTAACATTTCTACTTGGTTGTCCAATACCTATCTCAAATGTAGCATGTCCAAAGCTTGATTGTACCCCAGAACTTGCTTCTCCCACAGTCTTCTCCACTTCAGTTAATGGCAAGCCATAGATCAGGACAAAAACCTTGAAGTCATCCTTTACTTTTCTCTTTCTTTCCTCCTACATATATAATCCATCAGCAAATCCTGTTGGCTTTACCTACAAACTACAGTCATAATCTAACCTCTTCTCATTACTACCTACAACTGCTACCATCCTGTACAAAGGCACCATCACTTCTCACATGAGTGACTGAAAAGTTTCTAATATTTTTCTCTGATTCCACCCTTCCTGCCCCAGAGGATATAGTCAATTCAGCAGTCTGTATTTTCCCACTGAAACATAAGGTTGATCATGCTCAAAATTTCCAATGATTCCCCATCTCATTCAGAGTAAAAGTCAACACACTTACAAAAATGTAAATGTGTTACACAATCTGGCCTCTCCTTACCTCACAAACCTCATATTCTTCCCCTCTTTTACTTCATTCCAGCCACATTGGCGTCTCTGTTGTTCCTTAACCAACCAAGCCTACTCCCACCTCAGGCCTTTTGTACTGCCATTTTCTCAGCCAGGAATTCCCTTCTCTCAGATATTTACATTACATATTTATCTTACTCCCTCATCTCTTTCATATCTTGGCTTGATTGTCCCCTTCCAAGTAAGGGCTTTCCTAATCAGCCTATTTAAAATCGCACCTTGCTTACCCCTCACTTAATACTTCTTGCTCCCTTCCCTGATTTCTTTTTATCCACAGCACGTTCCCCTTCTAATGCACTATATAATTTACTTAATTGGCTTATTGTCTATTTTGCCACTAGAATGGAAGCTTCTGGAGGGCAAAGATATATGTCCATTTATTCACATATATAGCCTCAGCTCCTGGAAAGGTGACTGCCATGGAGCAG
>PVKH010033738.1:0-11968 GCA_004027955.1 Chaetophractus vellerosus
CTTCCTTTCAACTATGGGTCTTAGCTTTCTGGTAATTGCATTTGAAGGTTTTCCAACACCTTTGAAGCGAGAGACTTGGAATTTTCTGGCTGCTTAGAGCACACGGTTCGGTAGACCTTCGTGTTCCTAGGATGGTTGATTATTTTCCTGTCCCTTCAGTCATAGAAAAAGTGCCTGTCTTACAACTCAGTACCATATCAGAGAGACGCTGCTCCAGTACTCCCTTTGCTCCTGCTCACTGGCTGCTCTGGGGAATTGGTCAGACTTGAAGGAAGGCTTCTTTTATGTCTCTTGTGTCACATGATACACTGGAGGGATATTGGAAATGTCTACTTTTCAAATAAGTATGTCTGCACATTTATTGAATTTTTTTCTCATAGAAAAGGAAAATCATTTGAAACAAAGTTGCATGTGAATCAGCTAGCCATCTGAAAATTGTAGCTAAGTGGAGCAGCTGGCTTTGCGTTATTGGTTCATACCAGAAAAGGTATTGCGTAAATCAAGATAAGAAAATGCGGTTTGACCCTCAAATGGGAAATGCGACTTTTTAATGAATGGAACATCCTGTAAGTTACACAACTCATCTATTCCTTCATGAAAGATGCACACAAAAATTTTCAGGTTGATGTAATGCTCATCCTTGAAAGTCAACAGTCTCTGAGCAAACTGGTATTCACATCCCTCAGGGGAAGTACCTAGTCATGTATTAAATCTCCATAAGAGATTATAGAGAAGGATTTATAATGAATTCTAGAGTGCTGAGCATGTGCTTAAGATTCAACTAAGGATCTTAAAGCAACTGAATCAGAATCTCTGGGTTTTGCCTGGGAGTTTGAATTTTGATCTTGTATGCTGGACGACTCCAAAGTAAATGGTCCATAGATCAGACCTGGAGGAGTCGTGAGTCACGAAATTGACTCCTACATGAGAAGTTTATGGAAGAACCCCACAACCCCACTAGCTTAAAGGTATCTTCCACATTGGGCATATCATGTGATCTTATATAAAAATTTTTAACTGTGGTATTGGGGGTTACTAGGCACTGCCTTTTAAAATGTGGATATGTTAATCTGATAAAAGGAATATATTTAATCTATTCAGGACTTTTCATATACTGAACATAGGAAATGCTTTGCTACACTTCAACCTTGATCTCTGAGGGATTGGACAAGGAAGAATTAATGGGAGGGAGTCAGAAACATCTGGAATGAGAGTCACTACAATAGAGGCTTGAGCAAGTGAGGGAACAGTGGGAAAGCAATAGAGAGGTAAGAGAGGCAGGACTTCTAGATTTGACTAAAAATAATATACCATCCATACCTGTGCAGTATCTTCTAGTTTACAAAAGGCTTTCATGTGTACTTTTAATTTTATGCCCAGACCACCCTGTAAAGAAATTAGTAATATCACAAGTAGAGTACAATTATTAGGGAAAAAAAAAAGTCTCGAGAGTCAAATTTTCTTGGGTTTAAATGCCTACTACCATTTCCTACCTTTGTATGAGCAGATAGAAAATTTAAGCTCTCTAAGCCTTGGTACCCTCATCTGTAAAACAGGAACTATGATACATTGTGGGGCTCTTAGTAAACCCAATAAAAGGAACATGGATTATTTAGAAATCAGTGTCTGACACTTAGCAAGAGCCCCAATGTAAACTTTTCTTATTTCTCATTTGAAAGGGAAATGAAAATTCATAAAATTAAGTGAATTGTTCATTAAATTCAGTGAATAAGTTCAGAGTGACTGAAAGCCAGTATTTCTGGCCGCACATCTCACATCCTAATGATTTCCTCTGCACTACAGCTCTTCTAAAGGGCAAGTCAGGGATCAAGAAATAAAGACCACATTTTCTTCACAGTTGCTTTCAGCAGTGTATTTACACTTTTAATCCCTGCTTATTGTGACAAAGGCCACAGTGAAATTAAACTAGCATATTGTTGTGTGAAATGCGTCTTTTACAAACAGAATAAAACTGAGATAAATTCTGACTCATGGAATTTGCAAAAAATCCAGGTCTCTGGGACTCTCCAAGTCTGTTTTAAATTCAAGATTTCAAACTCATCCTTGAACATTTCTAGATTCAATGAAGTCCTCAGAGATGACCTGAAGAGAACAAATTAGAATGTATTTAAGCAGAGCATGAATGCCCCTCACACCTCTAAGGTTCAGGTCTTGTGTACTGAGAAACCTCTTGCTGGCACCTGAATTCTGCATTCTAAGAGTTGCTCCAGACACAAGAGGCCTCCGGAGTACAAGGAGGGCCACTCTAAGTAAAGCATGGTTCCATCAGGAGCACCACTGGCATGCCTTTGGGGAGACACTGAGAAAAATAAGGTATGCAAAACTTGACTGACTCCAGGAGCCAATCAAGTGATGCTCTAAAGCATGAGCCTGGCAAAGGACTGCCTGGTTTATAGACTCCTAATTGACCCTCCAGGTACTTGTGCAGTGTTGAAAATAAGCTATCCAAAATAGCTTGCTAACTAGTCCATCACATCCTTTCTGCTATGCATACAAAGAATATCTGTGGACATAGCTTTCGATTAAAAGAACAAAACAAAACAATGGCAACATTTATCTGCATATGCCAATTTAAACGTACAGACTTTGGAAGCAGTTGTGACTGAGAACACCCCAGAGCCATCAGCACCTTCCCTTTCCCTCATCACCGGCCCCTCAAAAATCATGTGGAGGACAGAATTTCTTAATGCATTGGCCAATGGCATCCACTATCTTTTCTACGGGGATTAAGCAATAATAGAAATAAATTACCTTTAGCCACTCCTGAACAAATAAAATGCACTGAAGCTTTTGATCTACGTGTCAAACAGCAACAGTTGTAATGCATAATGTGAGATTTTCTTTTTTCCTTCTAAGTTCTAAATTACCAAGTTAGGACTTGGAGCATGTGCTCTGCATTATGTATGGAGGCGAAATATTGACTGTAAGTGCACTTAACTAAGCCCACCTAGCTCCAAGGTTAAAACTAGAGAGTATTTGTGATCAATTCCCTCACAGAGCTGTTAAGAAAGCCGATGTGTACAAGGCTTTTCTCCAGATGTGGCTCACAGTGTGGTTAGTGAAAAAAACACTGGACTAATACATTATCAAGTTGCAAGGTGCAAAGGGAACCTGATCTGAAAAGGATTTTAACCTAAGGTCTGCAGCATCCCTTTCTTTTTGTTGTTGTTTTTTTTTGGTTAAAAACCATGACAGATAAGCACTACTAGTCTTCGTTCTTCAACTAAGTAGATAGTTTTGTTTTCCTTGGAATTTTCTTTATATTCACAGAACAGAATTCTCATTCATCTCATGGTATTTAGACATTAGTCTTTATACCCAGGATTGCTTATGGTAGAATGGTTAGAAGAACAAAGGCAATGGTTTAAGATTAAACTTTCGACCCCCAAGCATAACTATGCAAAGGATCCACTCTCCCCAACTGTATAGTCTTCAAGGTAAACAGAATTATCTTCTGCCTTAGACCCAAGACACTGCAACAAATTTCAGAACAGCGCCTAGATTATGAGCCTTACATTCATGCTCATTGAATTTCTTTCTATAAAAATAACTCCAAGTCTCAGTATTTCTAGTCAGAGTAATTCACTCCTCTAGCTGTAGAAACAGTCCCCTCACTCTCACCGAGTGTTTCCCTGCTGAAGTATTACACTCTCTTAGACTCAGTTCAAATCACCATGAAAAGTGTTCTCCTGACAGTCATCCTAGTGTAGGTGCTCTTAACCTTTTTTGTTGCATGGACCCCTTTGCCAGTCATGTGAAAACCATGGACCCCTTACTAAGTCCACACTATACTGTGTATTATTTAATAAATATATCACACCCACACCAACATGCCCCCACAAGAATAACGTTAGTTATTTTGAATCTCAATTCAAGCTCACAGACCCCTGGTTAAGAACCCCTGTCTTAGAGCTTGGTCCTAATGAGGTGAAAGTCTGCTGACGTCCTGGGGTCCTGGGTTATAACAACACAGATGAAAGCATTTCAAGAGCCAGGTGTGAAAGATTTAGCAGGCCCAGATTGCGTATTCCACAGACAAGCTAGCCAGGCCACAGCTAAGTCAGCTTCTGTTTTGGCTTGCTGTCTGAGGGCAACTCGGTGCTATTCTAAAAGCCTCTTAAAGCACGAGGCAGTTTCTGAATCCACTTTCATTTCAGTGTTGTATATTTGACAGAAAACTTGTGATTTCAAGTGAGAGAATGTCAAAATAGCTTAAGAAAAAAATAATTTATTGGCATTAAAGGAACAGAGAGATCTAGGACCAACTGCAGCTGGATCTAGCTCTTCACGTGATTAGTAAGTGTGCTATCTCTCTTTCCTGCCTCCTTCCATTCTCGAGTTCGCTTTCCTCTCTGCTGGCTTCACTCTCCCATACATTTTCTTTCCACACGGAGGAACAAATTGTTACATGCAGCTCTAGGAAGCATTTTCACCCCTGTAGCTTCAATGGCAGAGTGAGGACCCTGAGGCGCCAGGCCAGGACATCTGACCACACCTGAGCTTGGGTGGGGGTGGGTGTTCTAATTGTCTAGTCCTGAGTCAGCCACCTGCTTCCAGGCCTGTAGGGGTAAACAAGACTGTAAGGTAATGGGAAAAGTTGATCCATCATGGAA
This sequence comes from Chaetophractus vellerosus, assembly GCA_004027955.1. Lineage (NCBI taxonomy): Eukaryota > Metazoa > Chordata > Mammalia > Cingulata > Chlamyphoridae > Chaetophractus > Chaetophractus vellerosus. Next base: position 4,635 of record PVKH010033738.1, read on the forward strand.
AAGGATGCTTATCAGGCAAAAAATCATATTTTACTTTATTGGTAATGGCCAATCAGTTTATCACTGTCCAGGGTTCAGCCTGGTTTTATTTCTGCAATAGATAGAAATTTCATGCTTTTTATAGGTGTTTTTTGTTTGTTTGTTTGTTTGTTTTTGCAGGTTAGTATACAAGCTCCATTTTCTTCAGTTTTATATTGATACAATTTGCTTGTTTTCCTATTATGGGGCATGGGCATTAATAAAGCAAGCTTTTGTGTATAGCCACCCCTAGTGAAATGCTTCAAGGATTTGAAAGACTGTTCATAATTGAGCTTTTGTTGAGCTCAGAGGTTTCCAAATGCACAGGGAATGTGTTCTGGCAGTGTCCTCTGAGCTTCTTGTGGCTTGCAGTACAGTGGGGCAGTACTTGCATGCTAACGGGTCTCTAGTGTTAGTGCTCCACTTTGCTAATGGTGGGGACAAGGTAGGCAGAGCATCAACAGTGCAGAGGAAAACCCATCAGGTGGTTTTGGTGAAACCATGCTTTTACGAGAGCTGCATTTCCCAGATCTGCTAAAGGTCTCTGAATCTTAAAGAGCAAACTAGAAGAGTGGATTCTTCCTTCTATTTTCCTGAAATTGAATTTAGGAAAGATCACATACCAAACTGTAGCTAAACTCATTTTTCTATTTCATGGTCTTGTGATTGATGTGATGTCCTATTGAAGTCTTCAAGGGTGCCAACCAGTATCTTTCACAGTATCTAGTACTGGGTATGATTTTAATCAAATTAATGCACCAGCACCAATCCAGTCAGACATTGCCAGGGTAATTGTGATTAAAGTAAAAATGTTAAGTTGTTCTAATATTGCATGCCTTCAGCTTCTGGAAAATCTTGACTTTTTTTTTCCCATTTGTGAATCAAATTGCTAAGAGGCAGTTCAATTTCCATCAAGATGAGCAACAAATGTTTTAAGACAGATAGGTCCCTGCATGTCTATGTTCCTTAACAAGAACTCTAAGAGTGGGCATACAACAGTCTAATTTCAAAGCTTTACTTCCATTTAGTGTTACTTCCACCATTTTATGCCTATGTCCAAGAAGACTGATGAGAAAGGGGACTAAAGAAATACATTATAGACTTTGGAGTAATATTGTTATTCCTGATCCAAAGGCCCCTTTATACACTATTTTTCTTTAGGCTGTTGTTTCCTTTGTATATTAGCTTTTTTTTTTTTTCAAAATCATTCTTTAGAGCATTAGGATAGAGTCTTTATTATGCAAGTGCTATATACTTACCACATAGATGCTGTTGCATTTTCCTCTCTGGACTCTGATAGAAGCTGCCGAATGTATGGGTGAATGCAGAAATACATGAAAGGCATGATTCTATTATTACCATCACCAAATGAGCAGGAAGTATTTATGTACACAAGATAGAGGGTATCTTTCTCTCCAGCACTGTAAGAAGCACAATACTGGTCCTTGCCTTATTTACAGAGGCAACTAAGATCAGCTGCCTGTATTGGAGTCACAGTTGCTAATTTTCAGTGCTCTCACCACTTAGAATTCATCCAGATACAGCTACTAATTTGCTACTGTTGGTAAACTTAGATGGGAGTAAAAGTCAATGCCTTGCTGATCTGGTTCCTTTTATTTGCTGATTTCTATAGTTACAGGCATATCAATAAAAAACAAGGCTTAGATGGTTTCTGTTCCAAGAAGCAAAATGTCCCTCAATTAGAGTAACTAATGAGAAAAGCCAGTTTAACACCAAACGCAGTCATTCTGTTTGAGAAATGGCATGTTGAGATAACAGAAATGTTCCACACACATGTATGTATGCTGCTGGATGTTGATGATTGAAAGGATAAACATCTCAATGTAAAGACAATAGCGGCACTTGATTGGGGAAAAGCTCAATTTTAAATTCTTTCATTGAGGCTTTAATGTTCACCAAAAACAAATGTGAGTTTATGACAGATACTGAAAGTCACCTGCCCAATTTTCTGTCTCTCCCCCTTCCTTGCTAACAAAGCCCAAATTCGGTTCAAAGCAATGTTCTACTTAATTAATCTTACTTTTTCAGTCCCCCTTGCACATAGAGGTGGGCACAATACTTTGTTCCAGCCAGTGAGGTAGAAGTGGGTATCTGCGAGAGATGTCAAGGGCAGCTTTTGTTTTATTGATGAAAGAGGTATACCCACTCTCTTCTTTCTGCCTTGAATAGGACACAATATCTGAGTTGAGGCCACCATCTTATAACCATAAAGAAAAGCCCAAGAATACTATAGAAACTTTGGCAATACTTCTGACAGCATTGAGACATTGAACCAAGAGCTTCAGCCCCCTCCCTCTCGGCTTCTTGTTCATGAGAAAATAAGCCCTTACTTTAAAAATCACATCAAAATTGGTTTTGTGTTACTTGAAACAGAATGCATTCAAACTAAAGCCGGACTTCGCCTCCCCATACTATTCCAGTGCACCACTCAGGGCTCTAATTGTCAGGTGAAAGGGTTCAATATCATCCAAGATAGCCACAAAGTCAGCCTTTGAATTCCATCCAACTTAACTCCATTATAATCATATGAACATTGGCATTACAGTTTTCAGGGAGTTTCTGACATGTACTATATACTTGCAGAGTGTTTATTTAATACTTGCAAGCTTTAATTAACTTCTTTTTCTTAAGAGAAGGAAATAAGGATTAGAGAAGATGAGTGAAGTTTATAGGTAATATATTAAAGGACACAGAGCTAGTAAGTGGTTAAGTCAAGTCTCACAACTTAAGTCTTCTGATTCCAAGTCCAGTTTTCTTTATAATACACTATACCTGGTTCAAAGAGGGATGAAAAAGAGAATGCAGTCTAGATTTCAATACAAGCAGTGGAAAATCTTTTCTATGACAAACCTGTAAGTAATTTGTATGTAATATGTTGAAAGAAGAAGGTTGGGATCTAGGTTTGTGTGTGTATGTGTGTGTAAGTGGTTGGGGACAAGGTTCTTAAATAAGAGCTCTGGGATAGCACTGTGTGTCTTCATAGTCTTATGTTCTTATTTTTCAACACTGTGATCTCTTTCTGTGTCGAACTCCTGCTCATTGGAACATCTCATAACTTGAGCTGAAAATACACTCCATATTTCTCAGTTTCTTTCCCTTTTTGGCCATCATTTTTGGGGAAGATAAATACATGATTGCATTCTGGGAAGCAGTTTGGGCAGCCAGCATACAAAAATGTAATTTTAAAAGCTGAGGTAATAGCAACTTATGTTAGAATTTTCCAGCATTTGCAACCAAAATCATTAACAGATATTAGTGAGCATGCATTGAGTTTAGCAGTCAGGTGATGGAAACTAGGTACTTCTGTCATGTCCAGAAAGTCAGGATACCTTGTTAAGAGTACACATGTTTTACTATGCAGATAAAGGATAGTTTGGAGGACTTTCAGTATGATGTGTCAACCCAATGAGCCTTCTAATAACAAATCACTGGAGGTCATTTATTGTCATTTCTTTATTCTTAGTCTGCTGGTCTCACTTATAGGCAGGTTTGATGATCCTTGGCTGCATTCTAACCTGGCTCTCCTTCTCAGGTGCTACAATGCCAGAAATGTTACCATTAGCTATTTGTCATGAAAGCTCCTTCTGGAAAAGCACTGTCTCATAACTCTTTATATATTGGTGTAACCTTCCCCCCAGGGTGTTGTGCAGTATAGGTTCCTAACTAACAGGAGAAAGCCTAAGTGAGAGTAACTGAATATAGGACAGTAGAAACCAAAGATCAGCCTCAGACTTCAATTATTTTGCAGTTTTGCCTAAGGTTAACTTAGGCTAAGGAAAAAATACAAAAGTGGCTCACTGAGTCACTTTAATCCTGTAATTTCCCTGAGGCAGAAGAAGATGTAGTTCTTCCCTTTGTAAATCAGTGATCTTTGAGTGTCTGGCATTGGCCTGAAGGCATAACAAAGGCTACCAAGGACTCTACTAGAGTCACATGCCTTGAATAAAAGAGGGAAATGCCTGAAGGAGGAGTGATGGGAATGAAGACAACACAGCTGCAACACATAGGAAAGCCTCTCTGTGGCAGACATCTCCCTATCAATCTACCTAGCTCCACTTCTGTACCTCTTGCCTTTATTACTCTACTCAGAGAGAAAGCAGTGATGCTGAGGGAGGAGGGTCCCTGAGCATTAGTCAAATCTCAGTTTGAATACTTATCTATAGAGTTTACCACGTTTACTACACAGAAGATCATTAACTCTGCATTTCTGCTGTGATGTTGCCCTAAATCTCTCCACCATTTGAAATGGGCAGGAGATGCTTCTTCATTCCTATGTGAATTTACATAGTTGTACATCTGCTAAAGAGGAGTCATGTTGTCCCCAGTTGAACTGGCTGCATGTCAAAGAAATCCAAATCGAATATGCCAGATCATCTGCATCACTTAATGAGTGAGGTGTGAATCTAATTTGGAACACAATTTGGTTATGAATCTTTAATATGATTTCTCCAGTGGAATGGAAGGTATTGCATTAATGACATTTTAATTAATACACAAAATGGATTGACCATTTTGTTACCCATGTATGAAACATTATTTTGGATTTTATCTTTAAAAAAATTAACCTGGACTGAATAACCTTATCATTTCTTAGTTTGATTCTAGACTATTATTTCTACCTTTCCTATCTCCTTCTTTCTAATAAATTCCTATTCTTTAGGAGTAGGAAATTATTTTAGAATGTTTTGACTACTTAAAGCTGCATGAACTCGTACAAGTAATGTAACTTCACAGAATCCATGTAAGCATATGGATTCATATGGCATCATATATATGAAGATGTCTTGCAAAATTTAAGCATTATCTTAAAATTATTATCTTTAACTTGTTTGTCTGCATGGTCGTTAGGTAACAGAAACTGAGCTGAGCATTTTGCATATATTATCTTATTTAATGTAACTCTCACAACAATCCTATCATTATTATTACCCCAGTAATACAGAAGAGGGAAATGAGACTCAGGGAGGTTAAGTAACTTACCCACCATACACAGTTACTAAATAATGAAGAGGTAAAACCTAATGCCAAGCCAACGGTATAATTAAGAAATAGATACATACAAGATTTTTCATTAGTTGTTTTGGATTAACACTTCCAAAAGCATGGTGAATGAAATTTTATTTAAATCAACTCATTTTTTACCCTGAGAAAACTTCAGATAAGGCTATCCTATGATGATTAAGAAATGAAGAGTAGATCTGTCTTCTGGTCTCTTGTAAATTTGGAGTCCACCAGCATACTAGCCTTGGGGTAGAGTATTGTGGGCTGTTGGACCCCAGCCTAAAGAAAGGCCATAAAAAGCTGGAAATGGTGACAACAGGGCCCACCCCTCAAAAAAAAGATACCACCATTCCTAACTCAGTGGTTCTAGAGACTTTAGCAAAAGGGACTGGGAAAAAGTTTAGATTTCCCTAAGGCACAGCTATGCTCTAGATCAGTCATTTCCTTACCTCATCTGCTCTACACTATCATTTCCTCTCTTCCAATGCATCTGCTTGTTTCAGAAAAAACATAAGCATGAAATCACAAATGGTGCAACTCATTTCAGCCTAGCATTTCCAATACCTGCCGGCCCTGCCCACCTTCTTAGAGTTTTCTCTTGCCACTGTATACACTGGCCTTCTTTCTGATCTTCAAATGCACAACGATTTTCTGGCTTTAGGACCTTTGCATTTATTCTCACACTGTTTCAGTAGCCTCCTTGTCATCCAGGTCTCAATGGGGAAGATGCTTACTCTAATGCTACTTTTTGGAGAGGCTGTCCCTGAATACCCAATCTAAAATGCACACCCCTCCTCCCAGTCACTTAGTTGTGTTTTTGAGTGTGGGTTTGTTGCTGCTGTTTTTCTTCACAGCATTTCTTATTACCTGAAGTTACCCTATTCATTTGATTGTGTATTGCCTGTCTTTTCTACGGAATATAAAATTCTTTTCTTTTTTTTAAGATTTATTTTTATCCATTATATATCCCCCCCCTTTTGCTTGTTCTTGCTGTGTTCATTTTTTCTCTGCGTTCCTCTGTGTCTGCTTGTCTCCCCCCACTGAGGTGACCCGCTGAGTAAGCTCACCGGCGTGGCGGCCCGCCTGCTCGTGGGGGCTCGCCCTTGCTCGTGGGGGCTTGCCTTTTTGCCTGCCCGCGGCGGGGTGCCCCGCCCGCGTTGGCTTGCCTTCTCGAGGCAGTCCGCCCACCCGAGGAGGCCCGGGGACCAATCCCGGGGCCTCCCATGTGGTAAACCAGCGCCCTACCAACTGGGCTATACAGCTGGCCCCTGGAATATAAAATTCTTAAGAGCAGAGACTTGCTTGTTTCATTTACCACTCTATACCCTACATCTAATTTCTAGCTAAAACAATACCATCTAATTTTTGTGCTCAATAAATATTTGCCAAAAGAATTAAACTCGTTTACACAACTAGTTCAACTTTGAGCACTAAAAAGGTATAATTTCCCTGAATTACTATAGTATGAGATTGGCCATAAATAATAATGCATTATCAAGATGAAAGTTAAGTAGAAAAGTGTACTAAATTCTCTCTCTCTGTTATTTTTAGCTTTAAAAAAGCCCAGACCTGAAGCTTTACTATTCATTTGGCAGCAGTGTGTCACATAAGGGGAGATTAGCTTTTGAGCACTATCAGCAAACATCCCATAATTGCTCCTTTACTAAATCTCAATGTAAAAAGCCTGAAAACAGGAAATGAATTCACAACTTGACCTACAGGGGAGAAATCTTTGAGAACTGTAATGTTAGAACTGGTTAAAATAACCATGCTTAACAACTTTAGAAATAAAATCCTTGAAGTCACTCTAAGATAGTGGCATCTTTGTTATATACAGTAACTATTAGCTGAGGAAGAGAGACAAGACAGTAGGGTCTGGTTCGGAGAGTCAGAGTTTTTGTCTGAAGGAGGAAAGACAATAGTCAGGAGGATAGAGAGGCAGACAACGTTCAGAGAGTTCAAGAAAGAAAAAGTGAGTGGCCACTGATCAAGCTGAAAAAAAAAATGAGTAAAAGAAAATGAAGCCAAAGAGGGCAGAGAGAAAATAAACAGTATTAACAAGGTATGATCAAAATGAACAACAAAAGATGAATTGATGGGCCCGGCTAGATAGCTCAGTGGATAAAGAGCTCGCTGGGAAACCACATGGGAGGCCCTGGGTTCGGTTCCCGGGGACCTCTCCTAGCGGGCAGACCGCCTTGAGAATGGCAAGCCGCCATGGGCGGGCCGGAGCCGCCGTGGGCAGGGCAAAAAGCTGCCACGGACAGGCAAAAGCCTCCACGGGCAGGGCAGGT
>PVKH010033739.1:0-11968 GCA_004027955.1 Chaetophractus vellerosus
CTCAAGTCTCGAAAGTGTTTGAAGGGCCTGGGAGAAATGGTTGGACCTAGAGAAGCAGAAGATCCAGAAAAGGACATTCTTGGCCAGTACTGTCTAATAGAACTCTTTGGGATGATTGAAATGTTCTCTATTTTTGCTGTCTAATATGGTAAACATCTCAAGTTCTTGCTTGGACAGTAGTTCCAGCCTCCTTAGTCATCTGAGATTTCAGGCTGTGTTCAAGACAGCTCAACCTTAGACTCCAGAGCCCTGGTCTGTAGCTCAGACTATGCCCAATTACACACGTCAGGGTACAGACAGATGGAATGTGTATGCCTGGGCTTTTTTATCTTGCCACCCCAGCATCCTGCCCAGAGCCTGGCCCTGGGCTAACAGTGGCAAATGAATACACTTACCTTTTCTTTCCCAGGCTAGGGCTTCCCCAGCTATTGTGCCAGGCTTCTGGATTCCCTCTCTATCGTTGTGAACGATGGCCCCTGCCTGGATGTGAAGGTTAATGAAACCAGTGCTTTATAACCATCTCTTCCACCCTGGCTTTTTGGGGGCATGCCAAGGGGCAGCTGCAAAAACAGCAAGAAATAATTCCATGGAAACATGCTGGATCCAGCATTTTTATGTGGTGATCTGATTTTTCTTTGGAAACCCCGTTTACAAAATGAAAGCCCAAATGAGCACCTGCTGTATCGGTTAGGGGCAGCATGGCTGGGGAGTCACCCTGGACCTGTGACTAACTGGCTCTGTGACCTTGGACACTTTTTCTCATGAGTAAAATGAAAACGTTATGCTTTATCGCTAAGCTTCTTCCTACGTTAATGGGAATGCTTAAAAAAAGAAAAGGCTGGTCACATCTGCAATCAACCCACATTAAGCATCTTTCAAGTGATCATTTGTCTGAGTCTGGTCTATTTTTATTGTTTAGTTTTTCTAACACCTTTCACTTAACCCTTCCACTGCCGATGCCTCCCTCACTCGCAAGGTCTTCACTAGTTTTTGCCTTCTTTAGGTTCCAATAAATATCTTGGATTCCAGCCATTGTGTCACCTGCCCCTTAGCTCTGCCTGGAGTCTCTTTAATTCTTGGTGGTCTCAATTCCGTAACAAAGTGCAGGGAACCGTCCCGGTCTCCCTCACTCTCCAGCAAAAACAAACCTGAAGAGTCAGGGAGGCCTCTACTCTGGCAGTTATACCTCTCACCACTAGATGGCAAATGTGTGCAGGTCATCAGTCTTTTGGGCAAAAACTTTATTTTTATTGTGTATTTGTGCTCCACCTCAATCCAGAAATGCTTTGAGAGGGATTACAAAGGTACAAAATCTACAAAAGGATAAAATGAAAATGAAAGGTTGAGGGAATTGGAGAAAAGAGAGAACAAACGGAAGGAACAACTCCAGGATGACATTAGGTCAGGAGATGGGTGCCATAGAGGTTTTTGTTTTGTTTTGTTTTTTAATAATTCCATTTGATTGGTTATTTTATTCAGAAATAAGATTGTTTTAAATTTCCATTAAAGTCTGAATTGTACACAAATCTAGGATGAGTCAATACTTATCAAAGATACTTTAAAAAATAATGTATTAATAAGCAAACTTTGAAAACAATTAAGCAAATATTATATGGATATTTATATGCAAAATCATTCATGGCTTTATTTTCCTCCTGTATTTGTTACTGAAGGAAAACATCTTGTAATATGTATAAAATCGAAAGTCAGTTTAACTGTCCCCTGCCCTAAGTTTAAACTGAAATCTGATCAAAAAGGTAAAATTCAAGACTTCTTTGGACACTTGCATTGGGAATTAAATGGTTACTTTTGAAAGATTCAAACATAAACCTAAAGTGATCAGGAGAGACAGCAGTGCCCTGGGACAGTAGTAAAATGCACAAAAAGAAACTCTTGTAGATGTGTCTTTTGTGCTCTTCCATCGGTGCACATTGTTGCCATAGAATCTTTCTCAGTTGCCAGCAGAGGCTCCTATGTTTGCCTAAGAGCTTCCAAACAGTCAAAGCAAAGAAGGAAACATGAGTGCTAACAAGATTCAAGATTTCAAAAGATAAACAGAGTAGCTGTTTAGAAGAAGCACGCATTTTCCTGACCAGAGAGAATTATTTCCTGTGGGTCCTCAGAGAGAATACACTGTCCAAGCCATGACAAAGATACAGCAACAACTTCACTGAAGCTATTTCTTACGATGTCCTTCTCTGCAGGCCTGTAGCATGGTGCTAAAGTACAATTGAGGAAATGAAGTTCTATGGGCTCAAAACACTGGGTATCCAGGACAGAGTAAATTCACTACTTGCTGTGTGCCTCTGTATTTCAAACAGTGAAATGTGCACCCCTGACCCCCAATGGTGTTTGAGATGAGGGGAGCTCTTCCTGGAGGCTGGGGTAGCCAGTTTTTACATCCTTGTGTAGTCCCCTCCCACATTGTACCAGGAGTGGTCTGTGTGACCAATAGAGTACGGCAGAAGTGGTGGTATGTGTGCTGGTTTGAATCTTTTGTGGACCCCAGAAAATAATGTTCTTAAACTGATCCATTCCTGTGGGTGTGGGACCCTTTGATTGGGTTGAATTCAGTTGGGGGCCTTTGATTGGAGTACTTCAGTGAGGCATGACCCAGGCAGGGTGGGTCTTGGCCCTCTTGCTGGAGTCCTTTATAAATGGGAGACACATGCAGAAACACACAAAGAGAGCTGCCACTTTACCCTACCATGTGAGAGGACTCCAGGATCACCTGCAGCCACAGAAAGACAGAAATCCCAAGAGGCAGAGAGAGAGGCTGGAGCCTGGACTCAGCAGAGCACCTGAAGCTGAAGCAATGAAGCCTGGAGTAGAGGGGAGAGACGAGCAAGAGTGTGTATCTCCTTCCTGAGCCTGGAGGTGAAGGCAGGGACCAGCTGTCATTTTGCCTTGCCATGTGGCAGGAGTCCAGGATTGCTAGCAATTGACCTATGGTGAGGCAGCATCTCTGATGATGCCTTGATTTGGACATTTTCAGAGCTTTGGAACGATAAGTTTTTACCCTAATAAATTCCCATTGTAAAAGCCAACCCATTTCTGATATTTTGCATTGACAGCCTTCTGCAAATGAAAACAGTATGACACTTCTGATATTAGGTTATAAAAGATCTTGCAGCTTCTGTCTTGGTCTCTGTCTATCTCTGTTCTTGGGAAAGCCAGCTGCCAGGTCATGAGGAGCTCTAAGAGAAGCCCTTGAAGAACTGAGTCCTCCAACCAAAAGCCAGCATCGATTTTTATCTATGTGAGTGAGCCCTCTTGGAAACAGATCCTCCAGCCCCAGTCAAGCCTCCAGATGACACTTTGCTGCCTCATTAGAGACCCCAAGCCAGACCCATCTAGGTAAGCTGCTCTCGGATTCCTGACCCTCAGAGATTGCATGAGATAATAAATGTCTATTATTTAAAGTTGCTAAGTTTGGGGTAATTTGTTACACAGCAGTAGATAACTAACACAAAGGCCGATGGAAAACTAAGGTTACATCAGGGCTAACATTACATGGTTGAGTAAACTTGGTTTTAAAGACCAAGAAAATATTTCAGAGGCAACGTATGAGCTTTAAATCTGATAGACCTGGACTCCCATTTAGGCAGAGGTGTTGTAGCCATTGGGCAGTTTGATGTAATTATGAATTCCAAAAATAGATATTGGATTATACTTGTAAACTGGTCTGTTCATCTGGGCATGATTAGGTTATGATTAGGGTGCTAACTGGTCCACATCAGTAGGGCGTTGAGCCCCGCCCCTTGGTGAGTGTGGTCTCAAGTATAAAAGACATTGCAAAGGACAGGGTTGGAGAAGTTTTGATGTTGGAGTCTTGAGCTAGAGCTCCGGGAAGTAAGAGAGCTTGGTCATGAGGAAGGAGAGAAGGCCCCAGCATAGAGACGAGCCATTCACCTGAGAGTTCACAGCTGGCCTTGTGGGAGAGAAGCAAAGCCTAGAAAACCTCATAGTCTACAGCTGACTTTGTGGAGGAACCAGAGGAGCTAAGCCCGGAGAGAAACGCAGCCCCGGGAAGAGAGGAACCTAAGAAGTATGAACCCCGGCAAACGTCGGCAGCTGTCTTGCTCCAACACGTGGCAATGGACTTTGATGAGGGAAGAAACTTATGTTTTATGGCCTGGTAACTGTGGACTTCTACCCCAAATGAATACCCTTTATAAAGAGCAACCGATTTCTGGTATTTTGCATCAGCACCCCTTTGGCTGACTAATACAGGGGCCTACATAAAATGTCTGCAAAGGAAATTTCTCTGCAGGAAGATGATGAGGGCAAGGACGGTGGCTGTCTCGTTTACCCTGGTACCCTCAGTGCCTAGCATGGGGGCATGGCAATGGAAGGCTTTCTACAAATCTTGAATGAATGAATGAATGAATGGTGGGCTATAATCTTGAACGGACCATTCGTTTATCTGTGCAAGCATCATTTGTTATGCTCCAATGTCATTAATTAAGCTCCAGGCACATAGTGTTAAGTTCTATAAAACTTTTGGGTCATATACAAATTTACATCCATCTTTTACCCCCTCTGTACCTTCCCTCACATATGTGTTCTCCCTGGAATTCTTTATTATTTTTGTAGAAATTTGCATGTGCTTTAAACTTCCATACTGAAATTGTTCTCATAGGAAGAGCATTCTTAGATCATCATAATAAGTAATGTTTGGTTTCTGTTTTTCCAATATGAGAGTCAGAGTTGCTCTGATTAAACATTGGATTTATTTTGTGAAATTTTGCCTCGAGGCCTGCCCTGTTTTTTTTTTTTCTGTTTTCTTTTTCTCTTTTGTTGAAAAATGACTTGAAAAGGCTTATGCAAAGTAATAACAGTTCAGTTGCTCTGTGATGAGAACTGTCTAGAGCCTATTTTCTCCCTTTCACATGGACTTTAGTGCTGATTTTAACCAGATTTTGCTGCAACAGAAATATTCTGGGAATGAAGGAGAATGGAACAGAGTGATTTTCCTCAGACCCTGTGTCCTGCTCCTTGCAAATACTTTCTCCATGGCTGGCTCTGCGCTACTTCCACCACTGCTGCCTCCAAACCGACCAGCCCTGCCCCCACCGTCATGACCACACTGCTATTATTTGTTGAGTGCCTCCTATGAGCCTGTCACAGAGTCGAGCAAGTGTTATGTGCATTATTGAATCTGTGATGGAGACTGTGAAATGCCTTGCCAATTTTGTTTGTCCAGGTCCTCTGAGAAGCACACACCAAGATGGGATTAAATGTGCAAGTTTATACTAGGGGAAATGCCTATGTGGAAGGAAACAGGGAGGAAACGGGAGAAGGCTCGGAGAACCAGGCCCCAAAGTGAAGGAGAGAGTGAAAGAAGATTGGGTGCAAGCATCCCAGGTTGCCATGTGGCCTAAGGAAGGTGCAGTCTAAGGTTCTCAACAAAGCTGTCAGCCACCAAAGGAGTCCCAAGCCTCTCAGGACTGATGACTGGATATGGTGGAAGCTCCTGGAAGGCGGGCCAATGGACTTCAGAGTCCAACAGCTTGGGCCCTTAGCTCTGTAGTAAGAAGTCTGCAAGGTGGATTCCTGTGGTCTCCAGGGCAATATTTATTCTCATGTTTTGTTGGTTGGTGGTGGTGTTTTAAATAACAGCCTAATTTATTTGGGATGGCAAAGACCTGATGCTGAACTAAAAGACTATGTATAGGGGCTGGCTGTAGCCCAGTGGATAGGGCGCCAGTACACCACATGGGAGGCCCCGGGGGCCTCTCTGAGCGGGGCAGACCGCCTTGAGGGGGCAAGCCACCGTGGGCAGGGCAGAGCCACTGTGGGCAGGGCAAAAAGCCACCACGGGCAAGTTGCCCACGAGCAGAACGGAGCCGTCTGTGAGCAGAGCAGAGTCTCCCACCAGCGGGGCAAGCTGCCCGCAAGTGGGAAGGCCGCCGCTCACCAGTGGGCTGACTCGGCGCGTCACTACAATGGGGGGAGACAAAGAAGACACAGAAGAACGCAGAAATGAACACAGCAAGAACAAGCAGAAGGGGGGGGGGTATGTTAAAAGAAAAAAAAAAGACTATGTATAGTTCCCAGCCTTTCTTGCAAGATATGACCCTGTGACTAAGTTCTGGTCAATACTTATAAGCAGAAGTGTTATTTGGGCCTTCAAGAAATGCTCCTTAGGGGAACTAACTCAGCTGGGAGATGTTTCTCTTATTCCCTTCCCTTTGCCTGCACTAGAGACAAGATGGCTGCAGTCTCAGCAGGCATCTTATGCCGAGAGGCGATATGTTAATGATGAAAGGGCAGAAAGATAGCAAGAGTGTGTGTCCCTAATGATTAGAGACCTCATATCAGCCCCAGATTGCATACTTCTGGAATTCTCTAACTTAAGAGAAAAATAAACCCTTTTGTTTAAACCACTCCTACAGAGATACCAGTGCTTAAAGATGTGCGTACAAGAATGTTCATGGAGGCCCAGATTGCAATATCGAATAACTGGCAGTGACCTAAGTGAACATCATTAGAGGAATGGTTAAATAGTGTATGGTAGAACAGATTCTATGGCAGTGTGGCTTTAAGTAGACAGTCTGCTGTTAGTTACTGGTCTGCTAGGAGATGAGGAGCTTGGGTCAGAATGTCAATCAATGACTTTATCAAGAGAGCCTTACTGTGAAAAAAATGTCAGCTGGAGGCAACAATGTGTTTAGAGACATAGTTGGTTTACATTCTGGGGCAAACACCTTCCTTATCTTTTCTCAGACCAGTAATAAACAGTCCCTTGCACTGGCACACATGACACTTTGAATAGCATTGCAAAGCTTTTAGAAAAGTGATATAGCTCTACATGTACAGATGGAGAAAATGTTTAAGCTACACTGTTAAGAGAAAAAAGTATGGGGTTTTAAGGAAAGGGATCTGTACAAAAAGGGAATATACACGCACAGATATGCTGGTAGATGCATAAAAAATTTCTGAAAGAAGACTCAAGAAATTAATAGTGTTTACCTCTGGGGAGTGAGACTGGAAGTCTGGGGTCAGAGAGCTCTTTTTTTTTTTTTTTTTTTTAAAGATTTATTTATTTTATTACATATCTCCCCTTCCCCCCCATTGCGGCGACGCGCCGAGACTTGGTCACTGCACAGGCGCGGCTTTCCCCGCTTGTGGGCGGCTTCTGCTTCTATTCACGGCCGGCTTTCAGTTCGCGGGTGGCTGCCTGCGCTCCATTCGCGAGCGACCTGCCCTGCCCGTGGTGGCTTTTGCCTGTCCGTGGCAGCTTTTTGCCCTGCCCACGGCGGCTTGCCATTCTCAAGGCGGTCTGCCCGCTAGGAGAGGTCCCCGGGAACCGAACCCGGAGCCTCCCATGTGGTATGCCGACGCCCTATCCACTGGGCTATCGAGCCGGCCCCAAGAGAGAGAGCTCTTTTTAGTTGTATATCTAGCTGCTGCTCAATGAGTGTCATGGCTGAATCTGTTCAGATTGGTCTGTGCCTTTCCTACAACAGTTAAATATTTTGAATGTCACTCCTGTTATATCCTTTTACTGTTTGAACCTTTTTTAAAAAAAAACTATGTGCGTGTATCGCTTTTATATTTAAGAACAAACTAGTTCCAAAAAGAATACTCGTGCTTCTAGAGCTATATTTGCTGGACAACAGACCTCCTCTTTTCATTTTTTGTGAGCATTTCTTCTGTGTATGCTCTCAATTGGGTCCCTTAAAAAGGCGCTTTGGAACTCTTCTCCTGCAGATCCATTCACAAGAAGTCATTTTGGCTCACAGCCTAGTGATGTAGGGGACCCAAGGGCCAGAAGGCTGATTACAATTCTAATGTGCAATTATACAATGATTCTTCACACTGCTCATGGAATTCTGACTTCCTCCCTGTTTGGGTTGGAGACTTAGAAGTATCAGATTTGATTGAAACCATGTAGGCTGTAATTATCACCAAGATTTGGCATATTAAATTGAATTGCAAAGTATGGGGCAACAAATGTAAATTATTTTCTTCTATTTCTCACTCTTACACTACTGTTTGTAGCTGACCTTGCACAGACAATTGAAATAACTTATTTTAATGTCTTTGAAATAGGAACTGTTGAGATACCCCAGTGGCCTCTTTAAACTCAAGATGCAAACAGACTGTGCTGTGGTGAAATGGAGTTGAGACAATATCCCTGGAAGCCTGGCCGTCTTTGATTCAAATGCTCTAGGCCTCCCCTACTTGATGTAGGTTTTTGTTTATTTGTTTGTTTGTTTATTTCCCTAAAATTTTATTTAGAAAAATGTATAAGGTTACTGCAATGAATATCTGTACTTCACTTAGAGTCTCCAATTTGTTGACATGATCCCATCTTTGCTTTATTATATTATGTATAACATGTTTTTTTCTGAACCAGTTGAAACTTGCAGACCTCTCATCTCCAAATGCTTCAGCAGGACACTCTCCTACAGAACCCCAAGGTCATTATCACACCTAAGAAATTTAGCATTGAGACAGTAATATCTGATATATTATAGTTAGGCTTCCCCAATTGTCCCCAAAGTGTTCTTTTGACTCAAGATCCAATCAAGGATAACGTGCTGCATTTGGTTGTCATGTTTCCCTTGTCTCCTTTAATCTAGATTATGGAACTGTCCCTTGCTTTTTTTAAAAAAAGATTTATTTTATTTATTTACTTTATCCATTTTAAACCCTCCCTGAATGGCACTGCTGTCCACTCAGCTGCACAAGTAGAAACCTGGGAGCCATCTTTGAAGCTTGCTTCTCTTTCCCTCTTTCTGCACCTAAGCAGCTATCAAATCCATCTACTTTCTCCGTCTTCTCTCTCTGCCAGGCTGGTCCTACAATAGCCTCCTTACTGGTCTCCAGGGTTCCAGATGTGCTCCCTTCTGAATCTGCTCTCCATACAGTAGCTAAAGTATCTCTTAACAATGTAAATCTCATCAGTCCATTCCCCTACTTAGTATCTTTCAGTGGCTTCCCGTTGCACTTTCAAAAAAGCCGGAAGTCTTCATGCCCTGCAGGGTCTGGCTCCTGGCCTCTGTCCGTGGCATCCAGGTCTTAACCTCCAGATGACTCCTCTCCTCTCCCACTCTCCACCCTACATGCACACATGTGTTCTCACCTTTGTCCTTCCTGTACATTTTTGCTCATTTGTGGCTCTTCTCAGAGAATCTCCCCCCTCCATTACACATTCTCAGAGCACTCTATATTTTCCTTTTAGCCCTTATTACAGATTTATTCAGTGTTTCATTAAGATCTGTCTCCCCCACTTCTGAGCTCCATAGAACAATGACCATGTCTGTCTCATTCCCCTTGGTAGCCCTAACCCCTACAGTGCCTGGCAGTAAGTGAGCCCTCAGTAATGGTTTTGGAATGAATGACTGGCCTCTAGGAGGCCTAATGAGAATCTCAAAGGGCATGTGTGCCCATGTAAGTGTAAAATAATTCATTCCATGCTCTTACAGTCTTGGTAAATTAGAGAAAATACTATCTATTTTATCTGCTCAATCTGACTTCAAAAATCCATGGGGAAATTTTTATTTCAAAGCAGTTCCTATATTTAAACTTATTGAAAAGGAAGAATGCCCAGAGTTTCTCCCATCTTTCCATTATGTCTTGAGCCATCTAAACTCTGAGGGTGGTCAAGGCAGCAAATGAAGTGAGAGGACATTGATATGCAAATGTGGTCATTAAGATTGGAGGCCACACCCTAGAACTCTGAATTCAGTTCTTTCCAAATCAAAGCTAATTTGCATGAAAAAAGTCTTCTTATCTTGAAATCATTCTCCAAAGCTAAAATGCATAGAAATTAAATTATTTTAGAAAATTGAATTTTCAATACAACACATTACTGTTTGGGAGGGCAGAGCTAGGGGGACAGAGCTGGCTGCCCTCCAACAATTAGGTTCTGTTTGGGGGCCGGCTGTAGCTCAATTGGTAGGATACCGGTTTACCACGTGGGAGGCCCCAGGTTCAGTTCCCGGGGCCTCCTTGAGCGGGCAGACCGCCTTGAGAAGGCAAGCCACCATGGCAGGGCAAGCTGCCTGTGAGCAGGCAAGGCCGCTGCGTGGTGAGCTGACTCGGCGGGTCGCCGCACCCGGGGGGAGACAAGCAGACACAGAAGAACGCAAAGATCAACACAGCAAGAACAAGCAGAAAGGGGGGGATATATAATTTAAAAAAAAATTAGGTTCTGTTTGGCTTATGAAATGGCTGTTGGGTTGTTACGGATGGACACTCTTGACCTTGCTTGGGCTGACCTCTGTAGATTCCCTGGAGCTTGGACACACCAAAGAGTTAAAGTAGGCATTGCTGGAGGTATTGCTACCATTTTCAAGTTATGGAAACTGAGACTCAGAGAGGCCGCATGATGTTCTAGGCTCCAATTCAATCTTCAGATTCCAAGTACTGGGTTCATTTCTTGACACTGCCTATTTTTTTTTGTAGGAGGTACCAGAGATTGAACCCAGGACCTTGTACATGGGAAGCAGGTGCTCAACCACTTAAACTACATCTGTTCCCATTGACACTATCTTTCTAAAGCTCCCAAGCTTCCAAAGGACTGAGATTCTCTTTAGAGCAGAGACAAGACCCACCAGCGCAGCTTGTGCCTACTCTTTGCCAATTATATTTCACAGGAACCTTGGAATGTATATCTAATTGCACAGAAAAGAGGCAAAGCAAATTCCTTCCAGGTAACTTGTCTCTCCTGCTTTCTAAATCTGGTTTCACACAAGAGCCCCGAGGTGCAGTAAAATCACTTGGTGGCTAGATGCAGGTCAGAATTGTTGACCTGAGAGGCAGAGGACCAGAGCTTCTGTGATGACCTTGGGAAAATGGGGTGCAGTTGCTGAAGCCCAGAGCCCGGCTCACTGCAAACCTCATTCCTGATAGCCAATGCCACCTCCCAGAGCTGATGGATGATGGCCAGCGGCTCCTGTCCCTGGGATCAGCTCTAAATTCTGCTTTGAACCTGAAGCCATCTAGCCTTTGGGATTAGAATTTCATCCTCAGATTTAAATGCTTCCTTTCCTTATGCAACGGAGCCATTGCAGGATGTATGTAGTGGTTAGGAGTGTAGGCTCTGCTGCTCACCAGCTCTGTGGTCTTCAGCAGATGAGTCTCTGACCCCCAGTTTTCCTATCTGTGTTGCTAGCCCCCACCTCATCGAGTTCTTGTGACGATCAAATGAGATACTGTAACCTGAAATGCTTAGCTCACTACTTGGCATGCAGCATTAAAAAAAGGTAGTTAATTTTTATATAAATTAGAAAAGGGACTCTCTTTGGGGACACTAAATGGCACTTTGTAGGGCAATATGTGGGGACATTGCATGAGGACACTGTGAGGATGCTGTATGGGGACTCTGAGTGGGAATACTGTTTAGGGACATTTGGGGGCAAACTGCTTCTTGGGAGATGGGAACTCTCGAAGGTGGGCCAGACTTGTTCTTTTGCAACCTTGGGAAAAATGTTCAAGTAAAAATATGAAAGGAAAAACTTTTCAGGACAACTTTTGATGTTTTATAGATAAGCTGGCTGAAGTGGCTCTCGGATCCACGATTGGCTGGCTCCAGGGCTGGTGAGCAATCATTCTCTCTCATGAGCATGCATTGGGGAAGACTACACCATACATAGTCCGTCCGGTCATCCAGTCGTGGTGGGAAGTGCTGCTCAGCCCAGGGAACCCATTTCTGATGGAGCAGAGGACTGGGGAGGGAAGTTAAGATGAGTGAGCTCAAGCATGAGCTGCCGACCATGCACCATTCCTCCTTCCAGAAGGACCACCTTTTCCTGGACTTCTGTAGGTACATGCAGGTTCCTGGAAGTGGCTCCAGGAAACCCTAGGGGTCTACATTGCTGTTTTTGAGCTGGCCTCTCTGACATAGATTTTCCCTCTGATAGAGTATTTGTAAGTGGCCGGTTTGTTCATCTGTTGATTTATTCATTCTTTAAGCATTTGTTGAGTACCAGCAATGTGTCTGGCACATTCCAAG
>PVKH010033740.1:0-11964 GCA_004027955.1 Chaetophractus vellerosus
ACAGTGGAATGACATAGTCAAGGTACTCAAAGAAAAAAACATCCAGGCACAAATTCTCTATCCAGCAAAGCTGGCATTCAAAAATGATGGAGAGTTCAAAATATTCACAGATAAACAGAAATTAAGAGAGTATGTCAATAAGAAAGCTGCCCTTCAAGAAATACAAAATGAAGCCTACAGGTTTAAAGGAAAAACAGGAGAGGGAGAGTTGGAGGAGAGTGTAAGAACAACTGAAAAGACAAAAAGAGAAATAAAAACAATATATGACATACATAAACCAAAAGAAAATATGGCTTATGTAAGAAAGTACTTGAGAGTAATAACACTGAATGTCAATGGATTAAACTCACCAGTCAAGAGACACAGATTGGCAGAATGGATAAGGAAATATGACACATCTATATGTTGTCTACAAGAAACCCACATAGACCTAGGGATTCAATGAGGCTGAAAATGAATGGATGGAAAACAATTTTACAAGCAAACAACAACAAAAAAGGGTGGGAGTAGCTATACTAATAGTGAAAAAAATGCACTTTAAGTGCAAAACTATTGTAAGAGACAAAGATAGACACTATATATTAGTAAAAAGAAAGAACAGCCATAAACATTTATGAACCTAATCAGGGTGCCACAAAATACATGAGACAAACAAGGGAAAGACTAAGTGGAGACATAAATGTCTCTAAAATTATAGTGGGGGACTTAAAATACACCATTATCACCATTAGACAGAACATCTTCACAGAGAATCAATAAAGACACAAAAACACTGATTAGTACATTAGAGGATACAGACCTAATAGATATATACAGAATGTTACACCAAAATAAAGTGGGATATACATTCCTCTTGAATGCATATGGATCATACTCCAAGATAGACCACATCCTAGGCCTTGGTACAGTTCTCAATGAATTCAGAAAGATTGAGATTATAAAAAGTAAATTCTCTGAATACAATGGGAAGAAATTGGAAATCACTAACGGTCAGAGAACCAGATTAGGTAGAAAGATATGGAAGTTAAACAACACACTCTTAGACAAACAGTGGGTCAAGGAGGAAATCTCTAAAGAAATCTGTAGCTACCTTGAAACGAGTGAAAATGACAAGAAAACATATCAAAACCTATGGGATGCAGTCAAAGCTGTACTGAGAAGGGAATTCATAGCCATAATTGCATATATCAAAAATGAAGAAAGAGCTAAATTTGAAGATGTAATTGCACACCTGGAGGAATTGGTGTACAATAACAAACTAAAACCAAAGGAAGCAGAAAGAAGCAAATAACAAAGATTATGCAGAACTAAATGAAACAGAAAATTAAAAAAGCACTAGAAAAAATAAAAGCTAAAACTGGTTCTTTGAGATCGGTAAAATTGACAACCCTTAGATAGAGTAACAAAGAAAATGAGAGAACAGATGTGAATATGCGAAATAAGAAATGAGGAAGGGGATATCATCACTGACTCCACAGAATTAAATGCATCATAACAGGACATTTTGAAAGACTACATGCTGACAAGAATGATAATTTAGAGGAAATGGACAAATTCCTAGAAACTCACAAGCTGCCTACATTGATGAAGGAAGAAATTGATAAACTTAACCATCCAATTACAAGAAAAGAGATAGACTCATTCATTAAAAACCTCCTGACTAAAAGAGCCCAGGACCAAATTGCTTCACAGGTAAATTCTAACAAACGTTCTGGAAAGAGCTGACACCAATCCTGTTTAAGTTCTTCCAAAAAATAGAAATAGAATGAATATTACCTAGCTCATTCTATGATGCCAACATTACCCTAAAATGGCACCAAACAAAGATTCCACAAGAAAGGAAAATTACAGACCAATCTCTCTAGTGAACCTAGATGCTAAAATCCTCAACAAAATAATTGTTAATCACATTGAACAACATACCAAATGAATTATACACCATGACCAAGTGCGTTTCATCCCAGTATGGAAAAGTGGTCCAACATAAGATAATCAATCAGTGTAAACACCTCATAAACAGATTGAAAAAAAAAAACACATGATCATCTCTGTAGATGCAGAAAAAGCTTTCTACAAAATACAGCACTCTTTCCTGACAAAAACACTGTAATAGATAGGAATAGAAGGAAACTTTCTGAACATGATAAAGGGTGTATATGAAAACCCCGAGCTGACATGATCTTCAATGGCAAAATCCTAAAAGCTTTCCCTCTAAGATTGGGAGCAAGACAAGGATACCCACTATCACCGCTCTTATTTAACATTGTCTTAGAAGTACTTGCTCAAGCACTGAGGCAAGAAAAAGATATAAAAAGCATCCAAATTGGAAAGGAAGAATAAAAAATTTCACTATTTGCAGATGACATGATCCTATACTTAGAAAGTCCTGAGAAATCTACAATAAAGCTTCTAGAGGTTAAAATGAATTCAGTAGAGTCACAGGCAATAAGATCAATGCTCAAAAAACAATAGCATTTCTGTACACCAATAATGAACAACCTGAGTAGGAGATCAAGAAAAAATACCATTTACACTAGCAACAAAAAATATCATATACTTAGAAATAAATTTAACTAAAGATGTGAAGGACTTATATACAGAAAACTACACAACACCATTACAGAAAATCAAAGAAGACTTAAATAAATGGAAGAATATTCCCTGGTCATGGATAGGAAGACTGGACATCATCAAGATGTCTATCCTACCCAAACTAATCTACAGATGTAATGCAATCCTAATAAAAATCAACACTATATTTTTTAATGAAATGGAAATACAAAATTTATTCATAAGGGTAAGAGGCCCTGAATTGCTAATGGTATTGAAAAAGAAAAATGAAGTTGGAGGTATCACACTACCTGACTTTCAATCATACTAGAAGGCTACAGTGATCAAAACTGGTATTGGCACAAGCATAGACACACTGACCAATGGAACCAAATTGAGAGTTCCGATATATATCCTTACGTATACTGTCATCTGATATTCAACAAGCCCACCAAGCCCATGCAGTTGGGAGAGAATGGCCTCTTCAACAAACAGGGCTTGAAGAACTGGATATCCATATCCTTACACAAAAATCAACTCAAGTTGGAACAAAGATGTAAATTTAAGAGCCAAGACCACAAAGACATTGTAGGGGAGCATCTACAGGACCTTGTACTAGAAAACGTTTTCATGAACTTCACATCCAAAGCATGAGTAAGGAAAAAACATAGATAAATGGGATGGCCTCAAAATTAAAAACTTCTGCACCTCAAAGGATGTTATCAAGAAACTAAAATGGCAATCTACCCAATGTGAGAAAATATTTGGCAACCATATATCTGATATGGACCTAATATCATGCATATATAAAGAAATCCTACAACTTTAAAATAAAAAGACACACAACCCTTTTTAAAAATGGGCAAGTGACCTGAAAAGACACGTCTCTGAGGAAGAAATACAAATGGCTTAAAAGCATATGAAAAGATACTCAACATCTCTAGCTATTAGGTAAATACAAAGCAAAACTACAATGAGATACCATCTTATGCCCATTAGAATGGCGGCTATTCAAAAAAAAAAGAAACAAACAAAAATAAAACAGCAGACTATAAGTGCTGCAGAGAATGTGCTGGAATGGATACCCTTATCTGCTGCTGGTGTGCTTGTAGAATGCTCCAGCCACTATGGAGGACAGTTTGGCAGTCCCTCAAAAAACTAACTATAGAACTTCCATATGATCCAGCGATTCTACTACTGGGTACATACACAGAAGAATTTAAAGCAAGGACATGGATAGATATATGCATATGAATGTTCATAGTGGCATTGTTCACTTTTGCCAAAAGTTGAATCAACATGGGTTCCCATCAGCAGATGAATGGATAAACACAATGTGGTACATACATACAATGGAATATTACTCAGCTATAAGAAGGAATACAGTGCTAACACAGGATACCATGGGTGAATTTGAAGACCTTATGTTGAGTGAAGCAAGCCAGGCATTGATGGGTGAACAGTACATGACCTCACTGATGTGAATTAAGGAAATTGGGCAGTCTTTGAGATAGGTTTACAAGAAACCTATGTTCTTGTAAGATAGGTTTACAAGAAATAGAAAGAGAAGAGAAGATTATGAACCATTTCCCATACAGATGTAATCTATGGTAAAATGATAGAGTGTAGTTGTGTATTAAAGGGATAGGACAAGAAAGTAGTGAAAGTATTAGGTTGGGTGGTGCAGGGTTGACAGGTGGGTAGATTGGGAAAGGTGGTTTAGAAGTTCCAGGATACTGAGAGGAGGGCTAGGAGAAGGACCAGGTAAAAACGGGATTTGTGGGTATGAGATGGGAATGCTCTTGTGGAAAAATAACTATGAATCTTGTCATCCAATGAGCAAATCCAGGAGGGTCATCATGGGCCCTCGGGTGATGGGTTGGGAGGAATAGAATAGATCAAACAGGGTGTATTTAGTAGTCAGTGGAAATGTTCTTCATTACCATACAGTGATGGGCACAGTGCATGGTAAATATCATCAAAATTTATAAAAGTGTACAGTCTAAATTGTAAAGCAGAGTGTAAACCATTGACAATGTTTAGTAGCTATGTTTCACTATTTGTATATCAGTTATAACAATGCTACCATCCACATATAAAAAGGTATTAATATGGGTGGGAGGAAATGGGGAGGATGTTGAGTATATGAGTCTCTTGTATTCTGTGTGTGACTTTGCTGTGACCTAAAACGTCTTTGAAAACAAAATGAAAAATAGTGAGACACTGGGGAATGAGAGGGGAAAGTGCCATGGTACAGACCAGACACCAGATATTGCAGTGATGAAAGACAAAAGGTCAAAAAGAATTTTTTTTATATTTTTCATTTTTTAATAACCCAATCTTTTAAATTTATTATTTTTTGTTTTAAAATTTTATATATTTTATCTCTTACATTTAAACTTATTATTTCATTTTCCTATAAATTGTATTCAGCTAATGCAATGGCTTCATCTTTGAAGAAGCTTTGGATCATAGAAGGGTTACAACTGGGTGGAGGAGGATCATTGGTATAGGGTGTCAGGGATGGGGGATGCATAGGAGAAAGTTCACCTGAGCATAAATATATGGTATATAAAAATGTTCAAATGTTCATGGGTCATTGTCACAGTGGGTGGTGCTTCACTCAATAAATGAGAGAATACTGAATTCCCATCCTGGAGAACTCTGCCACTTTCTCTAAGGGAGCAGCAACAGTCCCCCAAGTATATGGGCAGTGACTGGCGAAGGAGGATGATGCACTGATGGTCCCTTGATATTGATGACTAGGCTTATGAGTTTTTGCTCTTGAAATTGAAACTTAGCCTATTCTTATGGTGAACCTAAGGATTGCCTCCTGAGAGCCTCCTCGTTGTTCAAATATGGCCTCTAAGCCAAACTCAGCATATGAATTCATTACCTTCCTCCCAGCATGGGACATGGCTTCCGAGCATTAGCCAACCTGGCACTGAGGGATTGTTACCAAGTGTCAACTGGCAATGTGACTGGAAAAAGACCTTGAATAAAAGGAGTAAAAGGTAAAGACAAATGAGATTATATGGCTAAGTGTCTTCAAAATGAGTCAGGAACTCATCCCAGAGGTAACACTTATGCACATCTCAGTAGGATCTCATAGAATTCTAAAGTGGATATCACCCCAAATAGTGTTGCTCCTGAGGGCTATGGAGACACCCAGGTTCTATTGCAGTGTGGATAGCTCCAGCATTTGGTGCCTTGCCAGTGGGCCGTACTTTGGAGTTTGTGCTCCTGAGAGTGACAGAGTTAGAATCAACTATGTCTTCCCTGCACATGGCTCATCTGTCCCTTCTATTCAAACCTATACTTGGTGCTGGAGTTTGTAAGTGTACATCCAGAGATTTTAGTCTTGGGCTGTCCATGTGTCAATTTGGCCCAGAACCTCAGTGGAGCAGCAACTCCTACTCTACAGCTCATTGGGCTCACCCAGGGCACTGGGGAGTTGATGATGGACAACTCCCATCCCAGGAAATGGAGAGAGTCTGCAGCTGCAGGCAGGATAATTCCATCCATCTTCCCCATGGGATATAAGCCCCCTCTCAATTGGAGATGGAGTGGACATTACCATCCCAGGCTCCTCAGGATGGGGGGAAGAACTTTGGGCAAGAGTGGTCTTACCTGTATTCTACTATAGACATATTGTGATTCAAGCAATGGAAAAAATTGCAATGTTGATGTGGAACCAGGGACCACTGGAGGCTCTGGAGGAGGGAGAGGGAAAAGCTGCTGTACTACAGGGGTGTTTTGGGACTTGGGAGTTATCCTGAGTGACATTGCACAGACAGATATGGGCCATTTTGTACCATCATAAAACATGCAGAACAGTGTGGGAAAGAGTGTGGTCAACAATGTTAACTACCGTCCATGCTTAATGGCAAAGCCCCTGGATATGTTTATCCATTTCAGGTGATGTGTTACAGAAATGAAGGATGTTTATGTGGGAGGTTGTGGGAGGTGTGTGATGGAGGCATGTGGGAATCCCTATATTTTTTGTGTAACATTTATGTAATCTAAGTATCTTTTTAAAAAATGGAAGTACATGGGGTATAATGTCTCACATTCTCCAGCGACTAGGAGGGCCAAATAATGTAGAATGAAGAATATGGGAGAAAATTAATTTTCACAATATGATATTTTAGTAAAGTGGTGGCTGAAATCCTATCCTATATTAATCCTCCTCAGCTGTAACATCCATGCAATTCATAATTTATAAGTGTAAAGGGTCATCTATACTGTAAATTCTCCCCTACCAAACTGTTAATAAGTACATGCATTTCATGGAAAAATAATGACATTGTGAGAAACAGAAGTCAGATTAACTTACCCATTTGTACCTGAGCCCAGAAAAACAATGGTTGTCTTCAATGTTTTTTGATATTTACATATTTAGTTAGTTAATCTTCACAATAGCCTACTTATTAAGCTGTTTACCTATTTAACAAATTAAATAAACAGAAGTTCAGAAATCTATAGTAATGTTTTAAGAATTACATGGCTAGAAAAACACAGCCAGAGTTTTTCTGCCTGTCTCCCCAGTTCAGATTTCTTAAGGCTTACACCTGGGTTTTAACTGCAATGCCACTTATCATTTTGATAATAAAAGAGTCCCCACCCCATTGTCAAAATCTCCTCTTCATATACTCTGTTTACACAATTATACCCCCTTTGCAAGTTCTCCTACCATACAGAAAGCTTCATAGAATTGAATTCACTATCCAAACATCAGCATCAAACTCAACTGATGTTTATTGTCCAATAAAATCCATATAATTTCATTTCAATAGAATCATACAGAGAACATTTCTCATTTCCTTCTGAGTATTTACAACATCTTTATCTGATAGGAGTGACTCCAATTACATGCCTATTCATTGACTACATGGACACAGAATCTAAGATGTTTTATCTAGATCTAAACACAGAGTTCCTTTCTTTTAGGTCATGCATGTAATTTATTGTACATTTATTTGATTGTTTGTCTTTTCTACTAGTATAATTGCATAAAACTATACATGTAATGATTTTAGGCAAGTTCATCTTTGAAAAGTATTAATGAATTATGAATCCAGAGAATGTATGTCCACAGCAACCTAACCTCACCTCAGACACCCTGGACCTAAATGCCTGCAGTAAAATCCAACAATGACATTCTGACTAACAATATCATTTAAAAATAAATAAGGACTGCTTCCTAGTAGTTAAAATTTACTTCCATATTCACAACACAAATAGACTCAAAATGCAAGAAAAACAAGGCTTACTGATCATGCCTTCACCACATTCCAGTGCTCAAAGCAACTTTCTTGCTTTAGGAAAAGGACTGTTTTCATGGAGGACTCTCTTTTTATGCAGCTGATAATGTCATTAGTCCTGTAATCTAGAAGACATGTCCTGGTTAATTCAGATGACATTGAAGATACATCTAATAAGGGCATACCTTCTTCAACATAATCTTTACACTCAAATTAGAGCAATCATGTAGAAGAAATTAAGTAAATTAATGCCCAGTTTGGGAAAATTAAATACTTTGTCTTGGGCATGCACAGAGGTAAACCAAAGCTACAAGTATACTAGATATGTTTTAATTTAAATTGAGTATCAAGGTCTCTCTCATTAAAATGTATAAATGTTAATTTCTGGATAACTGCACATATTTGTCCCATTGGAAAAGCACATGCAATTAGGGAGAGGATCCTTAGCTTCACTCAGCATGATTGTGATGCCCCAAATCATCTAGAACTACTCAACAGCCCTGGAAGAGTGGCCTTGCTGGTCGTGCCCTCAGTGAACACAGAAGCTGACAAGGAGCTCAATCTCCCCTAGAGAGCCTCCAGTCACTGTTCAGGTTGATTTGATGCAAGTTCTGATTGTGAAGCCCATGTGACAGGGTGACCCAGTAGCCATCAGTCAAGGTGGACAGGCATAAAGGGCCTCCTGTTCTCAGGTTTCCTCATAGATATCTGTGTGCATTCAATAAGTAGATAGCAGTGGATGTTTGCAAAGCCTTGTAGATTCACCCATGCCTTTGCTAACTTCTTCCTGACCCAGTGGCAGAAGGTTCTGTCAGAATGGAACACTGAAAAAACCCACCAAATCACTTAGCCTCATACAGAAGCCAGGCAGAAGGGACCACACTGTCCATGGCAAGAGACCTGAGACCTAGAGCTGTTGGGGGCAGCTTTTCCTGAGGAAGAGCAGCCCCAGGGGACCTCAGGCCACAGCACACCCTCCCTTCTCCTGGCCCAACAGTCACTGCTGGGACACATTCTTTCTGCTAGAAAAGATCATAACCCCTTCCCATGGGGAATCAAGTCCAGTGGGGCCCTGCTGTCCCCCCTGGCAGAACATGAGCAGGGGGAGCCCCAAGCCTAGTGTGTTACTACCTTGGCCAGCTGGGCTTTCTGGCTGGTCCAGGAGACTCTGTGTAAAGAGGCAATTCCCTGTCAGAGACTGAGTGAGATGGACTCTCCCTCTAAATGTGAGCCTTTACTGGGTGACCCTCACTGCACCCTTGACCATTGGAAGCCCAAAGATGCAGCAAAAATCGATCTTCTGCCATACCAGATTGCACTAGTTTTAGTACATGTATCTACATGATGTCTGCTCTCAGGAGCCTCCCAGCTCTGTAGGTGGAACTCCTCAGTTACCAATGACTTCCTCCATTTCCTAGACTAGCTTTGGGACCTGACATTTCTGTCTTTGAGGGGAAATTACAGCTATACCTGTGATTCATTTAACAAATCAAGTCCATGGATGATTATACCATGTCACCAAGGGCCTAGGCTGTTGGGAGTCAGGGATTGTGCTCTGCCCCTCAGCTGTCCTGAAGAGGACACCATGGGTGTCTGGGTGACACCTGAAGCTCTGGGGAAATGGGGGATAACTGAGAAATGTTCACAACTGAAAATGAAGAATTGCAAAACAATTGATCTAGACCTCCCCATTTTAGATGAAACCAAGGTATGATATTCAAAATCCTTTACAAGGGGGAGCCTGGAAGCTGGAGCAGGGCCCTGGAGGCTCAGTACTTGGACTGAGGTTAACCTTTTAGGTCCAGCTCATAGCAAAGCCCAGAGAGGACACTCAGGTGAACTTAGGCCAGGGAGTCTACCACCTGGGTTGGAAGGGATGCAGGGTTCAATTGGTAATGCTGTGACCTGCATACCTGTGGGTCATCAGTCTTAGTGACCACCTCCTTCTCCCACATTTGACATGTCAAATATTTCAACTCTCTCCAGCATTTAGGTTCCTATCTTCTGGGCATAACCACAGTGTAAGACTTAGGACAAAGACCACCACCATCCCAGAGGATGTGAGCTCTAAGGGCTTAGGGTCTGATGTCTATTTTAAGATATGTCAGTAACAACATGAATGATTGGGTAAATTGGTGAACTCCACAGACAGTGCACCTGGGGAACACAACATCACCTTGGCAAGTGAGGAAAAGAGTGAGTTCTCTTTCCATGGTAAGAAATAAGGACACTTATCCAGTCACCAGGACTCACTGTGAATCACCAGGGCCCAGTCAGAGAAGAGTGGCCTTAAAGGACCTGGCAGAGAAGCTGGAAGCCTTCTGGGGAATTTCTGGGTTAAAAGAAATTGTGCAAAGAATTGCAAGGATGCTAGAAGTCCCAGTTCACAGGGAGGAATAAGGATTCTGAAATGGGGTCAGTTGTGGCTTTGGAGGCTGCATCACAAAAGTTCCCCTGAAACTAATGTAGCAGGAAAAGGAATTCTGAGGTCAGAGACCAAGATCCCAGAAGGATTCAAATCTAATGGAAAAGATGGACCATGAGACACCTAGAGGGTGATTGAGGATGCACAGTCCTTCCTGCTCTTAGGTCATTTGCTAATAATCTTCCTCTGGCCTTTTTCTTTGCACATTGTAAATTTTTATATTTTTACTTTCCTCCATTCCCCTTTCCCCACTTATTGATGATGCAATTACAGAGTTCATCTTGCAAACTAAGAATTCCTAACTGGAGATCATAGAAACCTCTGAACCAGAAACAAAACATATTCCCTCTTCTTTCAAAGCTGTAAAGAGGAAGCCTCTTTTCTAGGTCAAGAAATGGTCTTTGTTAATGTGATTTTTACAGATACCCATATTTTTATTTTTTTAATTATTTTAACTCTATTTTGTACATTTAATAATTGAAAATATAAACAATATAAAATATAAACATACCTATGTTTTAGAGGATGTTGCAATGCCCTGTGAAAGTTCCTTCAAATCTAAATTGCAGGATTCTGATGAGCTGTTTTAAGTATGCACTGCATAGGCACATGGCAGATACTCCATAAGTATCCAGAAGATAAGGGAGAGAAATAGAATACATTTTCCTCTCCTAGACCTCCCTGGGCTCTCACTGCATCTCAGCCTCTTGCTTGAATACAGTGTGCTGCCTTATTCTCTGTGGGTGACAGGTGGCTCTCTCCTTCCTGCTAACACTATACTGATGGGCATGGGCACAGCCTAGACCACACCCACAGGCAGATGAGCACCCATGACTGAGGTTCCAGGAAGTCTTCTGAACCAGTTTCTCACCAAACCTCATTGTCTTGACACCAATTGTGGGAGTGGCAGTCAGGGATGGGGAAAGAATGACCTAGAAGTGGTGGTAGTGGGGATGCATTCTACCAAAGGCTGTCCCTCAGACATCAGCCTCCCTTTTCTCCCCATAGCTCCCTGAACACCACCCACAGCTCTCTTTGACACTTTTGCCTTTACAGGGGGAAGCCCTTAGGATCAGTCCTCTCTTGGAAACCATCAGATGTGTGGAACAAAAGGTTCAGCCATACCCTTCCTCATACAGAGTCCCCCCACTCACATTCCCCACTGCTTAATAAAGAAGGAACCCTCCTACCTGACCCAAAGTCCATTCCCCTTATCAGTTGGTCAGTAGGGTCCTGCCTGGCTGTCACCTCAGGGATGAGTCCATATAGAGTTCTTCTCCCCAGATAAGAAACAGAACAGTTCACTGACCTGCATCCCATGAGGAAAAGAGATGAGATGGTGGCTCCAAGGTTGTAGATTAACTTCTGGGCAGATGGTCACTAACCCAGCACTCTCCTTCCCACCCTGCCAGCCATGAGCAGGCTGTGAACATGAGCCAACCAGGTTTCCAACCTCCTAGAAAACCACCTCCTGCCAATGGTCTGTCCACACTCATGCCCCTTCCAACAGCTCAGCCCTCCTTACCTTAGGCACACTGGGGTTGAGAAGTGATGTGGGGCTGCCCAGGAAGAAACAGAATATTTGCCCAGCCTTCATTTCACTGCCTTGTGACACCTGCCTTACCTTTGAGTACCTCTTGGTAAATGGCCAGAGTCTTCTGTGGTGGGGGTTGAGCCAATTCCATTCCTGCAGCTTTGATAAAGGATCTCTCTTCCAGTTTTCCT
>PVKH010033741.1:0-11989 GCA_004027955.1 Chaetophractus vellerosus
AAAAATAAATAAATAAATAAATAAATCTTTAAAAAAAAAAAAAGAATATTAAAACTGATTAATTTACTGTCCAGATGCCTCCTGAGGAAATATGATTGGCATGCAAAAAAAATGTATAATAATACAAGTACCTTAATGTTTACTAGAATCTTATAGCTATAAACTGCCTACTTTGATAGCCTACAAACAAGTTAATAAATCTCACATCAAGCTATGCCCCCAAAAGCAGAGATGCTAAAAGCACACAGCTCAGCAAACCAGCTTCCTCATGCACTAGTCTAAACAATAATCATTTAAAATTTTAAATACACTACAGTTCATGTGTTATAGAAGTGCACTGATTTTTAGACACAGGGGCAGAATGCAATCAGTTCATTTTTATTCAAGTATTCAAAATTGTGTGTGGGTTGAAAAACTGGCTGTTAAGAGTGCCATGAGGGAAGTGGATGTGGCTCAAGCAGTTGGGCTCCCGCCTACCAAACAGAAAGTCCTGGGTTCAGATCCTGGTGCCTTCTAAAAAAGACGAGCAAGAAAGCAAGCTGATGCAACAGGCTGGTGCGGCAAGCTGATGCAACAAGATGACACAAGAAGACACAACGAGGAAACACAATGATAGACACATCAGGGAGTGGAAGTGGCTCAAGAGATTGGGCATCTCCCTCCCACATGTTCTGTTCCAAGTGCCTACTAAAAAGAAGATGAGTAGACACAGAGAGCATACAACAAATAGACACAGTGAGTGTAAATCAATGAAGGGAGTGGGAAATAAATAAATAAAATAAATCTTTTTTAAAAAAGAAGAGTGCCATGATAAATCTCAGTAAGCCCAACCAAAGAAGGTTACTTCTTTCAGCAGTTAAAATAACATAGCCAAGGGAGCAAGTGTAGCTCAGTGGTTAGGCACCCGCTCATGTACAAGGTCTCAGGTTCAATCCCTGGTAACTCATTAAAAAAAAAAAGAGCCAAGTCTAAGCAGCTTTTAAAAATATATTTTTAAAGAAGAAATCTTATAGCAAAGTTCCAAATGAGGGGAGAAAAACAAGACAAGCAATTACTGTCCACTGGACTGAAAACCTGTTCTGAAAAGAAGCAGAGAAATAGTACTGAGGGTTCAAGATAATTCTTATGTCAGGAAAAAAGATATTAATTACTGATATACAAGAAAAAAAGAACTTGGACTTTATTCACTGATCTTTGGTTAACGCTTCCTCAGGCAATTTTACCCAAAACTACTCTCAGACCAACAAGTCATGTGTTACATATCTGCTCAAATATTATCTATTCGAAAAGGACTTACCTGATCACACTATCTAAAATAGCAGCCCTTGTCACTCACTATCCCCTAAACTTTATTCACAGCACTTACTGTCTCCTGACAATACATCATATCTGTGTGTTTCTTGTCTGTCTTCCTCACTTAGAATATAAGCCTAATGAGAGTAGGGAATTTATTCATCATGTTGGCTGTTCTACCTTGGAATCTAAATGGTGGCTGATACAAACTCAACCCAGTCCTCTCTTCTGAGCTCTATACCCAGAGAGCCCAGCTGCTTTTACTCTATCTCCATCTGCCTATCCCTTAAGCACCGAGAATTCAACATATCCAAAAGTGAACTAATGATCTAGCCCTAATCTGACCCCCAACAACAATAGCAAAAATTAGTAATGGCTAGTAAATTAAGCCAGAAGGTCATCTGATCTAAATGATTCTTTCCATTCTGTCATCAATGATTCTTTCCATTCTGCCAACTACCACATCAACCATTACAGCACTTCACTTCTCTCTCAAATCTGGCAAATCCTCTCCAATGCAACTCTACCCTAGTCCAAACCACCACTGTCTTGAATCTGACCACTACAATCCTCACCTAACCTAATTTCCTACCTCCTCTCCCCTCCAAGCTCTCGTTTTAAATATCACCATTGTGCTTACAACTCTTCATTGGCTTCCTACTGCCCTTCAAACAAAGAACAAAATTCTTAAAAAGGCCTTTTGGCCCGCCTACCTCTACAGGCTCATGAGTCAATCATTAAAACAAAATACTAGTCTTCTATTTTGACATTGCCATTGATTTACCTTCATAATATTTAGCAAAATTACTTCCTGAGACTCAAATAGAAGAAAAATATCAAATCTGAAATTCTATAAAGTCTATAACATTCATAACATAAATGTTTCTACTTCATATTAAAACATTTAGTCATTCAGCCTTCTAAAATACTCACTAGGCATACATGTCTACAGATGCAAATATGGAAAGATGCCCAAGACATACTGTTAAATTAAAAAAAAAAAAAAAAAAGCATGATGTAGAACTGCATGTAGAGTATAAACCCTTTCCTATTTAAAAAAAAACAAAAACAAACAAAAAAAAAAAAAAAACAGAAGAGCAGAGGCAGGGAACAGAAATGGATATATACATAGATAAACTGGCAGTTAAGGAAAAGGGAGGAAGATTTACTGAAAATTATCTGCTTCACCATATTTTTCAAAAATAGATTTTATTAGTTATTTGATTTCTGTTTTATAATGTATAAAATATGTTTTTTATTATTTTATGGCTTATTACTATTACATGTTTCACTTTTATGATTTTTAAGTACCCTTTTTAAAAAGATTTACCAGAAAATTAGTGTTAGTTGAACTGAAATAAAATCTCCTTATGCTTACTCTCCCTGCATTCCTTCACAAAACCAAATAGAGGAGAAGGTGTAACGCACTGGTTGAGTGACCGCTTCCCATGCAGGAGGTCCCAGGTTCAATCCCCAGTACCTCCTAAAAGAAACCAAAAAAAAAAAAAAAAAAAACCCCAGGGAATTTAATCCCTCTAGTCTTGGCCAAAAATTAGAAGACAAAGAAATAACTTATGACTCGTCAGCACCTAGGTATAAAATTTCTCTAACCATTATCTTCCTGATGACCAACTTAAAAGAGAAAGAAAAAAAAAAGTCCCAAGTTATAATCACATTTAGTTTGGAAGTTTAGATGAGATTCATTGGTCCACCCCTTATCTCAACATGTGAAAATTAAACTTGCTCTTACCTTGATTTGACAATCTCTTTCTCATATATATCTTCAATGACCTGTTAACAAACATATAAAAATGTTTAATATCTAAAACAACTATTTTTCAGACCCAAAATTGATGGTTTTTAATTTGAGTGCATATAAAATAAATTGGTTTAAGAAAATTATCAAATATTACTTCTATTGAAACAATATCTAAGAGATTTTTTAAATAATCCATTATATTACTTAAAATGTGAAATAAAAGAAAGTAAAGGGGTAGAAAAAGATAAATAATAAAATATATCTACAAAAAAACGAGCCTTGTAGCGAGTTATTAAAATGATGTGTTTGTAACGTTCTTAGGTAAATAAAAATTCACAAGCTCAGGATTTTTTTAAAACTTTCATTCCATCCTGTTATGCAAATATATATGATAAAGCCTCAGAGCGTCCACTCATTTGAGTTAGGGTAGGTAGGATGGTGTAATACTTAGGGATTTCTGGCTCTTGAGTTGCAAGCCTGGTTCAAATCATCCACCAACACTGATGATGGCTAGGACCCTTCTGCATGTGCCTAACCTCTCAATTTCCCAGTCCACAAATGGGATCTAATAATGCAAACCATGGGCCGGCTCGATAGCCCAGTGGATAGGGCGCGGGCATACCACATGGGAGGCCCTGGGTTCGATTCCCGGGGACCTCTCCTAGCAGGCAGACCGCCTTGAGAATGGCAAGCCGCCATGGGCGGGCCGGAGCCGCCGTGGGCAGGGCAAGAAGCTGCCACGGACAGGGCAAGAGCCGCCACGGGCAGGGCAGGTCGCCTGCGGATGGAGCGCAGCCAGCCACCCACGAACTGAAGCAAGCGCCAGCCGTGAACGGACGCAGAGACCGCCCACAAGCGGGGAAAGCCGTGCCTGCGCAGTGACCACTCTCGGCGCGTCGCCGCAGCGGGGGGAAAGGGAGATATGTAATAAAATAAATAAATCTTTAAAATAATAATAATAATAATAATAATGCAAACCATTCTAAAACGTTGCTGTAAATAAAATAACACATGTAAAGAATTTAATACAAAGCCTGGCACATAGTGAGCCTTCAATAATAGCCTTTAGTCACAGAAGTAATAATAGTGCTGGCCAGAATAGTAATAAAATTTTTAAAACCCCACTGCAAAACTATTAAGTACTTTATCATGGTATAATATATTAATTTTTGGTACACTATAATGTCTTTTATAAGTTATTCTTTTTTTGTCTTTTTTTCATTTTTTTTATCTTATATAATGTCTTTTAATTGCTCAAAGTATATTTGTCAAATACATGTTTGTGGGTGGCAGAGGACAGGAGGCAATGAAGCAAGCAAGTGTTGTTCAGTCTAGATGAAATTTTCTATCAATGAATTTCTTTTTATAAAAATTCAAATTAAATAATAAAATGAAGGACACAATCTTCTTTAAACCCTAACCAATAATAAAGTTCTTCTGAATAGTCATCATAGCTTCATCTAGAATTATCACTAGTACTAAGTAAAATGATATGGATGAGTGTAGTCTTTAAAAACCTTAATCCGGGAAGTAGATGTAGCTCAAGCAGTTGGGCACTCACCTACCACAAGAGACTTCAAAGTGAGTCGGGAGGTCATCCCAGAGGTAACGCTTATGCACATCTCAGCAGGATCTCATAGACTGCCAAAGTAGATACTACCCTAAATAGTGGGGCTCCTGATGGCTCTGGAGACACCCAGGGTCCTATGGTCAGGGCAGACAGCTCCCGAGTTTGGTGCCTTGCCAGTGGGCCTACTTTGGAGTTTGTGCTCCTGAGAGTGACAGAGTTGGACTCGGTTATGGCTTCCCTACACAAGGCTCATCTGTCCTTTCTATTTGAACCTACACTTGGTGCTGGAGTTGGTAGTATACGTCCAAGAGACTTAAATCTTTGGGCTGACAAAGTGCTAGCTGGACCCTGAGCGTCAGCAGAGTTGCTAAACCTACTCTCCAGTTCACTGGCCTCACCCAGGGCAACTAATAATGAGGTGAGGACGGACAACCACCATACCAAGGAAACAAGAGCCTACAACTGCAAGCAAGAGAGTCCCATCCACTGGCTGTATGGGATCAAAGCCCCCTCTCAATTAGAGGTGGAGTGGATATCACCATCCCAGAATCCTCAGGATTGGGGAATGAACTATGGACTAGAGTGGACTTACTGGTATTCTACTATAGACTTATTATGATTCTAGCAATGGAAGAAATTACAACATTGATGTGGAGGCAGTGGCCACTGGAGGTTGAGAGCAAGGAGAAGGAAAAATAGGTGTAATACCTATTTTTCATCCTGAATGCCATGAAATCCTACCTCTTTTAAGTTGCCTTTTTCTTGTTTTGTCATCCTGAATGACACTGCAACAACAAATATAGGCCATTATATATCTTCCCAAAACCTACAGAATTTTGTGGAAGGGAGTGTAAACTACAATGTAAACTATAATCCATGCTCAGTGGCACTGTCCCAAAATGCGTTTATCAATTGCAATGAATGTACCACACTAATGAAGGATAATGTTTATGTGGGAAAATGTGGGAGGTACAGGGAGTGGGACATATGAGAATCCCTATATTTTTTATGTAACATTTATGTAATCTTTTTAAAAATTAAAAAATATATTTAAAAATTTTAATTGAAAAACACAAAAAATAAAAAAATAAAAACCTTAACCTGAGAAGCAGATGTGGCTCAAGCAGTTGGGCATCCATCTACCACACTAGAGGTCCCAGGTTCAGTTCCCAGTGCCTCCTAAAGAAGATAAGCAAGACAGGGAGCTGACACGACAGGCTGGCGCAGCAAGCCAATGCAACAAAGAGACACAATGAGGAAACACTATGAGAGACACAACAAACGGGGAGCGGAGGTGGCTCAAGCCAATGGGCACCTCCCTCCCACATGGGAGGTCCCAGATTCAGTTCCCAGTGCCTCCTAAAAAGAAGACAAGCACTCAAAGAATGGACACAGAGAACAGACAGTGAGTGCAAATAATGGGGGCAGAGAGGGGAGAAGTAAATAAATAAATCTTTAAAAAAATACAAAGAAGCCTTAACCTAATTAGGTTAATTCATCTGGTAATGTCACCAGAATATTTTTGTTATTAATGAAAAATGACCCTTGTGTCTCCTAGCCCTAACACATAATATATGTTATTTTATATTTGTGTTTTAAGATAAAACAACACTGCTGATAATTAAGACAAAAGTATGCCATGTTCATGTTCATGAATATCTTCTTGAAGAATAAGAAAATGAGATTACTGGGAAAACAATAATATATTTATAAGCCCCACCCCGATGAAGACAGCAAAGTAAGGTGCTTCAGGGCTCTGTCCCAACTCTTTCAGAAAGATCTGTAACCCCCATAAGCTTTGAACAACTAGCAGGAACTAGTAGAAACATCTTTCTCAAAGATCCAGAAAACAATTAAAGGACTGCAGTAACAGGACAAGAGCCAAAACAAGAAAAAGGTAACTTAAAAGAGGTAGGATTTCATGGCACCCTGGGTGGCCCTTCCCACACCCCTCGCCAGCTTGGTGTGGGGCTAGTCCAGGCTGCAGTGTGTGGATCCCTGGTCCTGGTTCTAGAAGGAGCAGAGTAACCATCGGTGCACATACTGAGAACTTGTATGTCTGGCCCAATCTATCTGGTAATAGCCTGAGGAACTCTCTGCCCCAGAATTTGACCTGCATGTAAAAGGCAGCTCATTGGAACTCACCTACAGAATGCTGGGGGAGAGCAGTCCAGTACGGCTGCCTGGGGTAAGGGATTTCTGGCTGTAGAACATACAATGCAGTGCCTGGGACCATGAGGAAACTGTTTCCTAAGGAAGAGGTGACATTTGGAATCATATAAACAAGGGAATTTCTGGGGCCACAGGCATATGCCCAAGACAAAATGCATACACAGAAAGGATCAAGGAGTCCCCTTTGCTTTGGCCCTAGAGCTATACTTTCAACTCACTGCATGGGTAAACCCTGAAGGAGAGCATTCCCACTAGTTAATCTGCAAAGCCTGAGAAAAGTGTCTTAATTTTCCCTTTTTTTTTTTTTTTTTTTTTTGTTAATTCTAAGCATTCAAGAAAAGCTCTTTCATAACACTAGCTGGATTTAAGCTTAAGGAACAGATATCTCAGAGTCTAAATTACAAAAAATAATACATTAAAACCAAAATGTTCCAGTTTCAACAAAAGGTTACAAAACCAAGAAACAGGAAGTGACAGCCCAGGCAAAAGAGAAGATTAGAAACTGAGAATTCTGGGAAGATGGCGGACTAGAAAGTCATGGGACTCTCTTCTCCTCCAGAAAAACCACTAGAGAATAGGCTAAAACAGCCTGAAAAAATATCTTCTAGGATTTAGGACACCAGGCGAAGGCTGGACACTGCCCAGAGGAGAATGGGCCAAAGGAGGGGAATCACTGACAACAGAACTCTGAGTTGAAACCAGAGGCTGCTGCTGCCCGCACCTTCCCCCACACTAAAGACACTTTAGAATTCTCAGGCTTCTGGGCCTGTGGCTACAGGCAAAGCCAACTCCAGGGATCCACCACCCCAGGAAAGGGGAGAGAGAGGGATACAACCTAAGGTTGACTCAGCTTTTAACTCACATATTTGGTCTGCTATGTCCCAGGAGCCCTTCAAGAGTGGGTGGGGCTGTGCCATTGTTTGCCTTGGGAGCCTGCAAGGGGCTAAATATATCTAACCCTCACAATCTACCTTTCTACTAACCAGGACTGATTGTTGAGAACTCACAGGAGTGGAAATATTTCCTAGCCAGGATAAGGGAGGGGGCTGCCAGAGACAGCTGGAAAACTATCTTAGAAAGTTTGAAATAGGGAAGCGGCTGTGGCTCAATTGGTTGGGCCCCCATTTACCATACCGGAGCCCCCGGGTTCGATTCCTGGGGCTCCCTGGGGAAAGCAAGCCGGCTGCATACAGCACAGTGAGCTGGCACAAGATGACCCAACAAAGGGAGACAAGCAGACACAGAAACACACAAAGCAAATACGGACATAGTGGGGGTGGGGGGCCTAAATAAAGAAATAAAAATAAATCTTGAAAAAAAAAAAAAAAAGCTTGAAATATAAGGCTCTTAGCTTCCAGGCAGGAAGCTCTATCACACTGATCCAGTCTGTGTTGCAACAAACATGTACTGACCAGGCACAGAACTGAGAGCTCTCAGAATGTCATCTACTTACAGGCCAAGAAAGTGCATGTGAGAAAATTAAAAATAATTGAGAAGCTTTTTCCAGCCTTTATAGCTTCCTTCTCCAAGGTCCTAGGTAGCTGGTCTATAACCAATTACTGGGTCTAGAGCCCAGTTTTGAGAAACTAGCAGGGACAATCCTAACAATCCAGGTTGAGCCAAGAATCAAAGAGCAGTGGTTAACACATAGCCACCCACCACCAAATTCCTACAAAAGAGAAAGAAATTAAGCATCTAAGTAAATGACATCCTAATCAGATACCTAGATATCAACAAAAAATTACGAGCCATAATAAGAAAATGGAAGGCACGGCCCAAGAAAAGGAATACATCAAAGCCCCAAAAGAGATACAGGATTTGAGAGATCTAATTAGGAAAATGCACATAAATTTCCAAAATCAAATTAATGAGTTGAAAGACAATATGGTTAAAGAGATAAATGACATCAAGAAGACATTGAGCGGGCCCGGCTAGATAGCTCAGTGGATAAAGAGCGTGCTGGGATACCACATGGGAGGCCCCGGATTCGGTTCCCGGGGACCTCTCCTAGCGGGCAGACCGCCTTGAGAATGGCAAGCCGCCATGGGCAGGCCAGAGCCGCCGTGGGCAGGGCAAAAAGCTGCCATGGACAGGGCAAAAGCCGCCACGGGCAGGGCAGGTCGCCCGCGAATGGAACGCAGCCAGCCACCAGCGAACTGAAGCAAGAGCCAGCCGTGAATAGAAGCAGAAGCCGCCCACAAGCGGGGAAAGCCGCGCCTGTGCAGTGACCAAGTCTCAGTGCGTCGCCACAACGGGGGGGAAGGGGAGATATGTAATAAAATAAATAAATCTTAAAAAAAAAAAAAAAGAAGAAGACATTGAGCGACTACAAAGAAGAATCTGAAATCCTGAACAGAAAAGTAACAGCTCATGGTGATGAAAGACACAATAGGTGAGATCAAAAACACAACAGAGGCATACAACAGCAGACTCGAAATGATAGAAGAAAGAATAAGAACAGCTGAAATTGAAGAGAGAAAAGAATGGAAAATATTGAGCAGTGACTCAGAGAATTGAATGACAATACAAAACACAACAACATACATGTCATGGAAGCTCCAGAAGGAGAAAAGAAGGAAAAAGTGGCAGAGAGTAAATAATGACTGAAAATTTCCCAACTCTCACGAAAGAAATGATCTTACGTGCCAAAGAAGCACACCATACCACAATCAAAATAAATCTGAATAGACCTACTCCAAGATACATACTAATCAAAATGTCAAAGACAAAGTTCTCAGAAGAGCAAGGGAGAAGCAAACCATCACATACAAGAGAAACCCAGTAAGACATAGCACAGATTTTTCTTCAGAAACCAAAGATGAGAAAACAGTGGCATGATACAATTAGGATACTGAAAGAGAAAAACCACTAATTGAAAATTCTTTATCCAGCACCTTCAAATATGACGGTGAGTACAAAATATTCACAAACAGAAACTAAGAGAGTTTGCAAAAAAGAATCCACCTTTGCAGGAAATATTAAAGGAAGCCTTAGAACCTGAAATAAAAAGACAAGAGAGAGAGGCCTGAAGGAGAATATAGAAGAAAGAGTAGAGAAAGGATAACCAATAGAGTAAAGACAGATGAAAATAAAATATGACATATGAAAACCAAAGAAAAAAATGGTAGAAGTAAATAATGCCTTTACAGTAATATCATTGAATGTGAATGGATTAAACTTCCCAATCAAATGATACAGGCTGACAGAATGGATTAAAAAACATGAGCCAACCATATGCTGCTTACAAGAAACTCAACTTAGACGCAAGGATACAAACCAGTGGAAAGTGAAAGGTTGGAAAAAGATACTCCATGTGAATAGTAACCAGAAAAGAGCAGGAGTAGATATACTAATATCGGATAAAACAGACTTTAAATGTAAAAAACCTAGGAGATACGGAAGGCCTTTATAAATTAATAAAAGGAGCAATCTACCAGGAAGATATAACAGTTATAAATATCCATGCACCTAACCAGGGTGCCCCAAAATACATGAACAAACTCAAGCAAATCTAAGGGGAGAAACAGACATCTTTACAATAATCGTTGAAGACTTCAACTCCACTCACAGTATTAGACAGAACAACTAGACAGAAGATCAACAAGGAAACAGAGAACTTGAACAATACGAAAAACGAGTTAGACCTAACAGACATATCGAATGCTGTATCCAAACTCAGTGGGTTATACATTCTCTTCAAGTGCCCATGGATCTTTCTCCAGGATAGACTACATGTAAGGGCACAATGCAGCTCTCAATAAATATAAAAAGGCTGAAATAATACAAAGCACCTTCTCAGATCATAATGGAATGAAACCGGGAATCAATAATAGACAGGAAAAAAGTAAATTAGCAAATGTGTGGAGGCTGAACAACACACTCCTAAATAATCAGTGGGTCAACGAAGAAATTGCAAGTGAAATCAGTAAATATATTGAGACAAATGATAACAAGAACACAACTTACCAAAACTTATGGGATACAGCGAAGGCAGTCTTGACAGGGAAATTTATAGCCCTAAACACTTACATTAAAAAAGAAGAAAGAGCTAAACTCAAAGATTTAACTGAAGGGGCCGGCTGTAGCCCAGTGGATAGGGCGCCGGTTCACCACATGGGAGGCCCTGGGTTCGGTTCCCGGGGGCCTCTCCGAGCGGGCAGACTGCCTTCAGAGGGCAAGCCGCCGTGGGCGGGGCAGAGCCGCCGTGGGAAGGGCAAAAACCTGCCATGGGCAGGGCAAAGCCGCCACGAGCAGGGCAAGTCGCCCGCATACGGAGCAGAGCCGCCCACAAGCAGAGCAGAGCTGCCCGTGAGCAGGGCAAGCCACCTGTGCAGTGAGCTGACTCAGTGCGTCGCCGCAACGGGGGGAGACAAAGCAGACACAGAAGAACGCAAAAAAAAAAAAAAAAAAAAAAAAAAAAAAAAAAAAAAAAAAAAAAAAAGAGGAAAAAAAAAAAAAAAAAAAAAAAAAAAAAAAAAAAAAAAAAAAAAAAAAAAAAAAAAAAAAAAAAAAAAAAAAAAAAAAAAAAAAAAAAAAAAAAAAAAATGAACACAGCAATAACAAGCAGAAAGGGGGGGATATGTAATAATAAAAAAAAAAAGATTTAACTGAACAACTAGAGAAACTAGAAAAATAACAGCAAACCAATCCCAAAGCAAGCAGAAGGAAAGAAACAATAAAGATTAGTGCAGAAATCAATGAAATTGAGAACAAAAAAAAAGAGAAAATCAAACCAAAAGCTGGTTCTCTGAGATCAATAAAATTGACAAACCCCTAGCTAGACTAACAAAGAGAAGAAGAGAGAAGATGTAAATAAATACAATCAGAAATGAAAGGGGGAAAGTTACAACTGACCCCACAGAAATAAAAAGGATCAAATGAGTATATTATGAGAAATTGTACACCAACAAACTAGACAACCTAGATGAAATGGACAAATTTCTAGAAATACACAAACAACCTACACTGACGCTACAAGAAATACAAGAAGAGAAGTAAATAT
Organism: Chaetophractus vellerosus; assembly: GCA_004027955.1. Classification (NCBI taxonomy): domain Eukaryota; kingdom Metazoa; phylum Chordata; class Mammalia; order Cingulata; family Chlamyphoridae; genus Chaetophractus; species Chaetophractus vellerosus. The sequence goes on from PVKH010033741.1 coordinate 11,797, forward strand.
GATTCAGGCAACTAGCTTTCACCTACCCCATGGGAGGTCCCTGCTTTGAAGCATGCTGGCATGATGGGCAGGCGTGGTAAACTGACACAACAAGAGACACAAGAAGAAAAAGCATGATGAGAGACACAATAAAGCAGGGAACAGAGATTCCTGGTGCCTCCTAAAAAAGACAGCGAGCTGACACAATGGGCAG
>PVKH010033742.1:0-11970 GCA_004027955.1 Chaetophractus vellerosus
CCATGTGCATTGCCATGTGACATAAAAGCCAAGGAACCCCCAATTTTTCCAGCCAATCAGAAGGAAGCCAGCCTTGTAGCCTCTGAAACCATGAGCCAACCCGTCGTATTGGTTGCAGAATATTTGTTTTAGCAGCCAGGAAACTTCAGACAGAGCCCCCTGTAGGGAAATGTGATCCCCCTGTGACACATTGCCAGCAAAATGATTTAACTTTTTTTCAGTGCTCTAAATGTTTAGCGGTAACAACCATCAGTCACCTTGGAAGCGCCTAAATCCTGACCACACCAAGGGCTTTTCCCAGCTGAACACTCTTGACAACCGGGGCTGTTCTGACAAGCCTCTTAAGAATAAAAAATTGCACACTCAGTGGTTTGGGGGAATGTGTGCAAGGCGGAACGCCGAAAGGGTTTCAAGAGGCAGAGATGACAGAGTGTGTGACAGCTGCTCCCAGGCCGTGAATTGCAAGGCCCCCAGCGGCCTGAGGCTTGAAAACAGATGTGAATGCATGAGCGCAGGCAAATTGGATTAGCACTTTGGATGATGAAAAGCACCTCAGATGTCCCTACGTTGCGGGTTTGAAATGTTTGCTGGAGGAAATGTTCTTAGGTTTTGCAAACAGCGAGTATAAGGAGGAGGAACAAATTAGGTTATTGTGCTGTCACCAGTTTCTTGAACAGAGTCCTTGACAGATACACTTTTCATATAATGAGTATGATCAGTAGCATTGTCACCCACCTAATGAGGAGAGAGAGAGTAATGTGAAGCCCAGTATCCCTTCCTGCAGCCATCTGTATCCTCAGCTGGGACCTCAGCAGGCAGGACAGCCCAGTGAGCCTGGCCTTCAAAAATGGAAAGGGCAACCCAAGGTCACACAGGACCCAGGCTGAGAAGGATTTCAGGGACAAAGTCACAGACTTGCCTCTAATTTTTTTTTAAACCTCTTCTTATGGAAGCATTCAAAAAGGTCAACAGGTAAAAAGTAGGATGAATTTCCATAGCTGTCAACGCACAGCCCATCTTCCTTCAAGTCATTTTCCCCACCCTGTTAGGTAATTCCAGCAAACTTAAGACACCATATCATTTCCTCTGTCGTTTCTTTGATATGCTTCTCTGAACTGATTGGGAATTTATTTTGCATAACCACCAAGCCATTGACACATTAATGAGATGAATAATAATTCCTTACTATCATCTAATGGCCAGTCCATAACCGGATGCCCCAAATACTTAGAAAATATCCTTTTTCGAATCAGGATCTAAATTAGGTCCATGTATTGCACTTAGTTTTTGTAACTCCTAAGTCTCCTTCATTCTATAATAGCCCTTCTTCCCCTTCCCCCTTTTTGGGGGCTGTGGGGGGTCATTTCATTGATATGTTAGAGAAGCTGGGGCATTCGGCTTGTAGAGTATCATGTTCTGGATTTGGCTTTTTGTCTCCTTTTCATAGTATTTAACTCGTTTTTCTATCCTCCATCCTTCCTTTAAATGGGTGGAGTATTGCTGTCCGATAAGAATATCCTGCGAGCCATGTGAGTAATTTTGAATTTTCTGGTAGCCACATTTTTTTAACAAATCAATTTTATTGATACATATTAATAAAGCATAAATCCATCCAAAGTGTACAGTACCAAAGTAGTATTCAATGTAATCACATATTTGTGCATTCATCACTTCAGTCATTCTTAGAGCACTTTCATTATTCCCATAATTATAATAATAAGCAAAAAACAAACAAAACTCGTCACCTCTCAATCTCTCTATGCTTCCCCTGCCATACATAGCTGCTATTCTTTTTCCTTCTCCCTAGTATATTTCCATTTATATTTTATAAAAAATAGTTTTATATATGCAATATGACCCATATTCGTGTTTTACACGAGGTTTTACTATCTTATACAGTCCCATGGTACAGTTTTTAGCTTTCCTTTTAGTAATACACATGACCTTAGACTTTCCCTTTCAACCACTGTCATAGCCATATAATAGCTCTGCTAGTTACAAACACCATGATATGCTTTCACCATTTCTTTTCATTTCCAAAGATTTACAAACAACCTTTTTACCAGTTCTGCACAGATTAACCCTCGGATTTCCATCATCTACCTTCCTATTTTCTGGTGACCTATATTCTAATTATTAACTCCATGAGTTCACACAACATATTTAGTTCAGAATAGCGCAATCATACAGTATTTGTCCTTTTGTGTCTGGCTTGCTTCAGTCAACATAATGTCCTCCAGGTTCATCCAAGTCATATGCTTCATGACTTCATTTCTTCTTACCACTGCATAATATTCCATTGTGTGTATACACCACAGTTTGTTTATCCATTCCTCAGTTGATGGACACATGGATTGTTTCCAGTTTTTGGCAATCATGAATAATGCTGCTATGAACATTGGTGTGCAGATGTCTGTTCGTGTCACTGCTCTCAGTTCTTCTGGGTATATACCTAGTCTTGGTATTGCCATGTCCCGTGATAAGTCTATATTCAGTTTCCTTAGGATCTGCCAAACTGTCCTCCACAATGTGGTAGCCACATTTTTAAAAGGTGAATTTAATAATAATATATTTATTAAATATCCAAAATATCATTCCAACATGTAATCAATATAAAAATTACTAGTGGTATATTTTTAAATATTTCATTATTGTAGCATATATATATATATATATATATACCCAAAAAATCAGCCACCTTCAAGTGTACAATTTAATAGCATTAATTAAATTCACATCGTATGACTCACCAAAATCCATTATCCCAAATTTTTCATCACCTCACACAGAAACTCCGCACCCATTAAACGAAAACTCCCTCTTCCTGCACCCACCTCCCCCCACGTTCCTGTTGACCTGTAATCTACTTTCTGTCTCTCTGAAATTTCCTTCTACTCTTTTTTCATGCCAAGTCTTCAAAATCAATGTGTATTTAATGCTTACAGCACACCTCAGTTTGAATGCTAAATTTTCATAGGAAATACTTGATATGTATTTAGATTTCATAAAAATGACAGTTGAAAAAGTAGATTTACGTATCCGAGTTGTCCCAAACATGCTTAAAAATGTTCTGATAGCTGTATCGAGTAGCAGGTTTTATAAACTTCTTTTGAAATGTGTTGAGTCAGAATTGATCGACAGTAAATTACATGTTTAAAGTATATTTGGCAGATTCAATTATGTACCTCAATTTAGACCTGTTCTTAATCTTTTTTTTAATGTATTTATTCCCCACCCCCCCATTGTTTTGTGCTCACTGTCTGCTCTCTGTGTGTTCTTCTGTGTCTGCTTTTCTTCTCTTTAGGCAGCACCAGGTACCGATCCTGGGACCTTCCTGAGTGAGAGCCACTCAGTGTCTTGTGCCACTTCAGCTCCCTGGTCTTATTGTCTCTTCTCTGTGTCTCTTTTTTTATTGCATCATCTTGCTGCGCAGGCCAGCACTCCACCTGGGCCAGCTGTCCACTCAGGCCAGCTTGCCTTTCACCAGGAGGCCCCGGGAATCGAACCCTGGACCTCCTGTATGGTAGACGGGAGCCCAATCACTTGACCTACATCCGCTTCCCTGTTCTTAATCTTAATCTGCATTCCTGTGAACCCATCACAAATAGGACCTTATGAAGATGTTGTTTTTAGTTACAGTATGGCCAGCTGAAGCAGCATGGGCTGGGCCTTAAGCCCAATTACTAGAGGTTTTATAAAGAGAAGAAACCAGAAGCCAGGGTCAGAGAAGGCCACAGGAGGAAGCTGGAAATCAGCATGGCCAAGAAGAGAAAGGAGATGGCATTGCGAGGTAACAGGAAAGCCACGGAACCCCAAGGATTGCTGGCAACCAACACCAGAATGCTAACAGTCTTCAGGGAGAAAGCAAGCCTTACCAATTTCTAGATTTTGGACTTCTCCTAGCCTCAAAACCATGAGCCAGTAAATTCCCATCATGTAAGCCAACCCATTGTGCAGCATTTGTGATAGCACCTGTAATGGTTTGGCAGTTTTATGTAATTATGAATTCCAAAAATATATATATTGAATCATGCTTGTAAACTGATCTGTTAATCTGGGCATGATTAGGTTATGATTAGGGCATTAACTGCCACTTCGGTGGGACATTGAGCCCCACCCCTCAGTGGGCATGGTCTCAAGTAGAAAAGGCTAGATAAAAGGCAGCAGAGATTAGAGAAGCAGATTTGAGAAGCAGTTCTGATGTTGGAGTGAGCCGTTCACCCGATAGTCTACAGCTGGCCTTGTGGAGAGACGCAACGCATAGAGAGCCTCATGGTCTACAGCTGAACTTGTGGAGGAAGCAGAAGCTAAGCCCGGAGAGAAACGCAGCCCCGGCAGGAGAGGAAACCAAAGGCCTGAGCCCTTGCAGACATGGGCAGCTGTCTTGCTCCAACACGTGGACTTTGGTGAGGGAAGAAATTTATGCTTTGTGGCCTGGTAACTGTAAGCTTCTACCCCAAATAAATACCCTTTGTAAAGACCGACCAATTTTGGTATATTTCAAAAGGCACCCCTGTGGCTGACTAAAACAGCACCTCTGGCAAACTAAGACAGCGTACAACTGGTAAATTCTGACCTATGTAGGAACTCACAAAAACCATCACTACAATAAAAATAAAGAACATATTCATCACCCCTGAAGTTTCCTTATTTCCCTTGGTAATCCCTTCTTCCCAGCCCTCACTATCCTCCTAGCCCCAGGCAACCACTGATCTGCTTTCTGTCACTATAGATTAGTTTGCATTTTCTAGAATTTTCTAGAAATGGAATAATATAGTATGTACTCTTTTTTTTTGGTCCAGCTTCTTTTATTCGGCCTAATTATTTAAAAATATATCCAGGGAAGCAGATGTGGCTCAAGCAGCTGAGCTCCCGCCTACCACATGGGAAGTCACGGGTTCGGTTCCTGGTGCCTCCTAAAGAAGACAAGCAAGACAGCAAGTTGATGCAACAGTCTGGTGTAGCACGCTGATAAAAGATGACCCAACCAAGAACACAGTGAGGAAACACAATGAGAGGCACAACAAACAGGGAGTGGAGGTGGCTTAAGCGATTAACCTCCCTCCCACATGGGAGGCCCCAGGTTTGGTTCCCGGAGCCTCCTCAAAAAAGAGAAAATGAGCAGACAGCAAGCACAAACAACAAGGGGAGGGGAGAAATAAATAAATCTTTAAAAATATATCCATGGTGTTTCATGTGACAATAGTTTCTTTTTCTGGTAATTGTTGAGTAGTATTTCCATTGTTTGTATATACCACAATTTGTTTATTGTGGTAAGCAGAATTCTAGGATGGCCCCCAAGATTCCCATCAGCTGGTGTACATGCCCCATATAATCCCCTCCCCCTGAGTTTGAGAGGGATCGCTGAATATGATGGACTATCACTCCCATGATTAGATTGCATTATATGGCAGAAGGGATTTTGCAGATATAATTAAGGTCCCTAGTCAGCTGCCTTTGAGTTAATAAAAGGAGGCTTTATCCTGAGTGGGCCTGGCCTCATTAGGTGAGCCCTTAAAAGAGTGGGCCTCCCTGAAGTCAGATATTTGAAGCCTGAGAGAGGTTGTCCTCTTGGCCCTGAAGAAGCAAACTGTCATACTGTGGGGAAGGTGCATGGCCTCAGAGCTGAAGGTCTCCATCCTACAACCACATGGGACTGAATTCTGCCAACAACCAGTGAGCTTGGAAGAAGACCCCAAGGCTTAGAAGAGCCTGCAGCCCCCATTGCCACCATTTGTATTAGTCAGTCAAAGGGGTGCCTTTGCAAATATACCAATAATTGGTTGGTCTTTATAAAGGGTGTTTATTTGGGGTAGAAGCTTACAGTTACCAGGCCACAAAGCATAAGTTTCTTCCCTCACCAAAGTCCATGTGTTGGAGCAAGACAGCTGCCGACGTCTGCCAGGGCTCAGGCCTTTTGGGTTCCTCCTCCCAGGGCTGCATTTCTTTCTGGGCTTAGCGCTTCCTCCACAAGGTCAGCTGTAGACTATCAGGTGAACGGCTCACTTCTCTCCTCCTGGGGCTTCCACTCCAACATCAGAACTGCTTCTCAAAAATCTGCTTCTCAAATCTTTTGCCTTGCCTTTTATACTTGAGACCACACCCACTGAGGGGCAGGGCTCAACGCCCTACTGACGTGGCCCAGTTAATGCCCTAATAATAACCTAATCACACCCAGATGAACAGATCAGTTTACAAGCATGATTCAATTTATATTTTTGGAATTCATAATTACATAAAACTACCAAACCATTAAACAATGATTTTAGCCTTATGAGAGCCTTAGCAGAGGAACTAAAATGGGCCAGGAATCAATCCTGACCCCCAGAAACTGTGGTATAAATGTATGATGTTTTATGCCACTACAGTTGGGCTAAGTTGTTAGGCAGCAAGAGAAAACTAATACATGTATTCCTTGACCTGTTGATCGGCAGTTGGGTTGTTTCCAGTTTGGGGTTATTAAAATTAAAGCAGCTCTGAACATTGATATCCAAGTCTTTGTGTGTACACATGGTTTCATTTTTCTTGGCTAGGTCATATGGTATGTTTAACATGTAAAATCTGCCAAACTCCTTTCCAAAGTGATTGAAAGATTTTATATTCTCACATGTAAAATATGACCATTCCAGTACATTCTTGAAATATTTAGTTTGATCAGCCTTTTTAATTTTCACCATTCTTATGAAGCTCATTGTGGCTTCAATTTTCATTTCCCAAGTGGCTAATGATGAGCCTTTTTTCACGTGCTTATTTGCCATCTGAATATCTTCTTTGATAAAGTGTCTGTTCAATTCTTTTGCCTATATTCTACTGGGTGTGTTTTCTTATTGAGCTTGAGAGTTCTTTATATATTTTGGATACAAGTTATTTACGAATCAGACAGATGATTTACAAGTATCTTCTCCCCCCTATCTGGCAGTCCTGACAGTGTCTTTTGAAGAGCAGATGTTCTAAGTTTTGATGAAGTTCACTTTATCAGTTTTTTCATTTGGATCATGGTTTGGTGTTTAATTTAAGGGATTTTTATGTAGCCCAAGGTACAACGATATTTCTCTTATGTTTTCTTCTATTAGCTTTATAGTTTTAGGTTTTGCTGTTAGGTCTATCATTTATTCAGAGTTAGTTTTTGCCTGTGTTAGAGAGAATGAAACAATTTTAATTTTTTGCTTCCAATAACCAATTGTTGCCTCATCGTTTGTTGAAATGATTATCTTTCTCCACTGAACTTTATTTGCATCTTCCCCCAAAAACAATTGACCATATATTTGTGAGGCTCTTCCTAGACTCTCTATTGAAATCTATTGATCTAGTGAACCTATTGTATTCCATTAATCTATTGATCCCAATATCTCTCTGTGTTGATTATGGTCTCTTTAAAATAAGTCTTGAAGATTGGCTGTGTAAGGTCTCCAACCTTGTTCTTCTTTTTCAAAGCAGTTTTGGCTCTTCTAGTTTCTTTACATTTTAAAATGAATTTTATAATCTACTTGTGGATTTCTACAATCTACAGATTAATTTGGGGAGAATTGACATCTTAACAATATTGAATCTTCTGATCCATGAACAGACATTTATTTAGGTCTTCTTTAATTTAATTATTCAGACACATTTTATAGATTTTCAATGTTCAATCTTGCACATCTTTTGTCAACTTTAACCTTAAATAATTCATTAGTTAAGGTATGCCCAAACTGAATGATGGTGGCCCTTAACTCCAGAATAGCTGAAGTCCTTATAAGCAAAGGAAATTGGACTTGGAAAGAGAAGCCATGGGGGCATCTGGAAGCTGAAAGTTAACAGAACCCGGAAGAGAATGGAGATTGCACCATGTGCATTGCTGTGTGATGGAAAATCCTTCTAGCCAGAAGATACCACCTCTGGGAAGAAGCAAGACTTCTAGTCTCTAAACCATGAGCCAATAAATTCCTGTTGTGAAGCCAACCCATTGCATGGTATTTGTTTTAGCAACTGAGAAACTGACACATATGGTAAATTATATTTATTGATTTTTGAATGTTAAACAAACCTCCATTTCCTGGGCAAAACTCCATTTGGTAATGATATATTATCCATTTTATATATTGTTAGATTCAATTTGCTGAAATCTTATTGGGAATATTTGCATCTATGTTCGTGAGGGATATTAGACTGTGGTTTTCTTTTCTTATAATATCTTTGCCTGGTTTTGGTATCATGGTAATACTGGCCTCATTGAATGACTTGGAAAAATATTCCCACCTCTTCAATTTTCTGGAAAACTTTGTTTGAACTGCTGTTAGTTCTTCCTTAAATGTTTGCTAAAATTCATCAGTAAAGCAAGCCGTCTGGACCTGGGATTTTCTTCATGGGAAGGTTTTTAGCTACAATTTCAATTTATTTGGTATATATTGGGCTACTTATATTATCTATTTCTTCTTGAGTGAGTTTTGGTAGCTAGTCTCTTTTGAGGAATTTGTCTATCTTATCTAAATTGTCAATTTGTTGGGATAAAGGTGTTCATGATATTACCTTATCACACTTTTAATAACTTTCACCTCCCTCATTCCTGACACTGGCAATTGGTGTATTTTCTCTTTTTTAAATAATTATCCTGGCTAGAGATTCATTAATAATTTTTTATTTTCTAAAAAAAACAGATTTCACTTCATTGTTTTCCTCTATTGTCTTTCTGTTGTATAGTTAATAGATTTCTGCTCTAATATTATAATTTCCTTTCTTCTGATTACTTTGAATTTCATTTGTTCTTTTTTTAGTTTCTTAAGGTGGAAGCTGAGGTCACTGATTTGAGATCTCTTTTCTTCCTCGTATAGACATTGTAGTGCTATAAATTTTCCTCTAAGCACCACTCGCTTCACCCTACGTATTTTTACATGTTGTGTTTTCATTTCTATTCAGATCAAAATATTTCATAATTTCTTCTTTGACCCATGGGTTATTTGGAAAAGTGTTATTTAATTTCCAAATATTTTGAGATTTTCCAGATATCTTTTTCTATTGACGGTATCTAATTTAATTCCTTTGTGGCCAAATAACATGCTTTCTATGACTTGAATCCTTTTAAATTTACTGAGACTTGTTTTATGACCCAGAATATGGTCTATCTTGTTAAATGTGTGTTTGAAATGAACATGTATTCTGCTGTTGTTGGATAAAAGGCTCTATAAATATCAAATATCAGCTTAAGTTGCTTGGTAATCTTATTCATGTGTTCTTTGTTCTTACTGATTCTCTGTCTCCTTATTTTATCAATTATTGAGAAAGGGCTTGTTTAGTTTGCCAGAACTGCTGTAACAAATACCATAGTCTGGTTGTCTTAAACAACAGGAATTTATCTTACAGTTTGGGAGGCTAGAAGTCCAAAATCAAGGTGTCAGCAGTTGATGGTTTCTCTGAAGTGTGTAGCGTTCTGGTGGCGCTTGCCAGCAATCAATAACTGAATCTCTGCCTCCATCACATGGTCGTCTGTATACTTTCATCTTCTCCTCACTCCTACTGCTGTGTCCAAATTTCCTCCACTTATGAAGACTTCAGTCATATTGAGTTGAGGCCTGATTTAGTTTGGCCTCACCTTCATGGATAACATCTTCAAAGATTCTTTTTACAACTGGGTTCTATAGGATTGGAGGTTTTTGTCTTAAACATGTCTTTGTGGGGGTGTTATAATCTCAACTGCTTATTCTGGTACTTCTCTCGGTTCTTGCTTCATGTATTTTCCAGCTCTGCTACTAGGTGAATAAATGTTTAGGATTATCATGTCCTCTTGATTAATAGACCTTTTTATCACTCTGAAATGGCCTGTTTACCTATTATAATATTCTTCTATCTGATATTTACTCTATCTGATATTAATATAATATACCAGCCTTCTTTCCTCCCCAACCCCCTTTTGCTTTTAACCTATTGGTGTCTTCATATTTAAAATGTGTTTCTTGTAGACAGCATTTAGGTGGTTCTTGCTTTATATCCAGTCTAAAACTCTCTGCCTTTTATTTGGGATGTTTATACCATTTATACTTACTTAATAAATATTAAATATTATTAATATTGTTGAGTTTAAATCTACCATTTTGCTATATGTTTTCCATTTGTTTCCATTTGTTCCTTTTATATTCTTATTATAACTTCTTTTGAATTAATTGGGTATTTTTTAAATCATTTTATCTCCATTGTTAACTTATTAGCTATAGTCCATTGTGTTATTTTAGTGCTTGATTATTTAGGATTTATAGTGTATATCTGTAATAGTTTTCTATTGCTGCCTAACACATTACCACAATCTTAGTGGCATAAAACAAGACACATTTATTATTTCAGTTTCCATGAGTCAGGAGACTTGGCACAACTTAGCTGGGTCCTCTGCTCAGGGTCTCACAAGGCTGCAATCAGGGTATCAGCTGGAAGTGCGGTCTTATCTGAGGCTTAGGGTTCCCTGCCAAGCTAATGTGGCTGTTAGCAGAAGTCATTTCCTTGCAGCTGTAGAACTCAGGGTGGCTTGCTTCTTCAAAACTAGCAAGAATCTCTCTGACCTCAAGACCTTCTTTTAAAGAGCTCACCCAATTAGGTCAGGCTCACCCACGATAATCTTGCTCTTGATTAACTCAAAGTCAATTGATTTTAAAGACCTTAATTATATTTGCAACAGTCCCTTCACCTTTTCTTTGTAATGGAACCTAATCGCAGGAGTGACGTCCATCATATTCACAGGTCTTGGTGACACCCAAGGGGAGGGGATTAAACCAGGTATGTACATCAGGGAGTTGTGAGCCTTCTTAGAATTCTGCCCACCATAACATCTATATCTTATCAAAGTCTACCTTCAAGTGATTTTATACTACTTCACACATAGTATGAGGACTTTAAACCAGAATGTTTCCATTCTCTCTCAAACTTTGTGCTATTGTTGTCGTTCATTTTACTTCCAGGTATTTCTAAATCTCACACTATATTGTCATTATTTTTGCTTTACACAGTGAATGATCTCTTAAAGATATTTAAATAAAGGAGGAAAAGTCTTTATATTTACCATGTAGTTCTCATTTCTGGTGTTCTTCATTCTTTTGTGTAGATCCCATATTTCAATCAGTGTCATTTCCCCAGCCTGAAGGACTCCCTTTAACATTTCTTGTAATGTGAGTCTGTTGGTTTTATTTCATCTTTTCTATATCTGAAAAGTTCATTTTTCACTTCTGTTTTTGAAAGATATTTTCACAGCATAAAGAATTCTAAGTGACAGTTTCTCTTTTAGTACTTTACAGATGTTATTCCACTGTCTCCTTGGTTGCATTATTTCTGATGAGAAATCTGTCATCCTATCTAATTCCCTAATCTTTTCCCCTGCAATGTCTCATCTTTCTTTTGGACTAACACTAGTTTCCCTGGTACAAATGTGTTACCGTAAGGACAGCTATTTCCGATAGACAGACCTGCCCGATCCCACGCTAAAAAGGACAAACATGTCTTTTAGTGAGAAGCTGATTTATTGCAAGTGCACAAGCAAGGAACTGGGGGAATCTTCCCCAAACCAGTTCAAAGTGAAAATGGGAACTAGGGTTTTTAAAGGCAAAGGAGAGGGTGGGGGAAAAGAAAAGCAAGTTTAAAAAAAAAAAGTGATGGCAGAGGTCTTGTGAGGAGGGTACGTGCAGTTTCTCAGTCCTGTGTTGTCTCAAACACATCCAACTTGGCCTTGATTTCAGCAGGTGCAAGGCCTTCATGGCTCCTTTCTCAGACAACCGCTCAAGGATATCAAACTTCTTGTCTCTGGGAAAAGTTACAGATTTACACCATTCTGTCTGGTTTTGCTTTAAGACATTATCTTTTTCCTGTAAGCAAAACTAAGAAGGTCTGGTTAATATCTTTCAGGGAACTAAGTATAAAGAGTAAACTTCTAAAATTAGATGACTAGAAAACCAGTTCAATTAGTTTTAGAATTTTCAAAGCTGCTTAAGTGAAGAAATTTCGATAGGCACATTT
>PVKH010033744.1:0-11968 GCA_004027955.1 Chaetophractus vellerosus
GCCCTCTGTGGCGGCGGCTCGCTCCGTTCATGGGTGGCTCCATTCCATTTTCACGGGCGGCTCCGCTCCATGTTTTGCGGGCAGCAGTCCTCCATGTTTTTGCGGGCTGCTGGCTTGGTTTGCAGGCGGCAGCTCCGCTTTTCACGGGTGACTTTGCCATACCCGTGGTGTCTCTGCCCTGCCCGTGGCGGCTTTTTGCCTTGCCCACGGCGCCTCTGCCCCGCCCACGGCAGCTTGCCTTTCTCAAGGCCGTCTGCCCGCTCGGAGAGGTCCTCGGGAACCGAACCCGGGGCCTCCCATGTGGTACTCCAGCCCGCTCTTTATCCACTGAGCTATCTAGCCGGGTCCTGAGGAATAGATTTTAAGTACAACTGGGTCACATAAAGGTTTGAATTGGAAAATCAGGTCTCCCGCAGGCTGCACTGTGCCTTATGCCTCCTTCTCCCTCATTTTTGTCTTTTCTTCTCCAGATAGATTTTTTTCTGTTTTGTTGCTCCCTTGTAATATGTGGTGGTAACTCCAGCACTGAGTCAACACATAACCTTCCTGGTCGTGGCATGTCATCATCTGACAATCTCTGTTCACATCAGGAATGGAGCAGTATGGCTCATCCTACCCTGTACAATTGATTGGTTTCCTACCTCTATGGTGTCCCGTCATCTGGGGCCATAGGGCAGAATCAAAATCCCTTAGGCCTTCCCTTCAGGGAAGCTAAAGGAAGGGGTTAATTTCAAACTAAGGGGTTTAAGTAGAAGGTGAGCCAGGTCTAATACAATTTAAAATGACTCATCCCAGTTACCTGTTTTCTTTATGATAGGAGTACCCTATTTTATTTTATTTAATTAATTAATTAATTAATTAATTATATATCCCCCCTTTCTGCTTGTTCTTTCTGTGTTGATTTTTGCATTCTTCTGTGTCTGCTTGTCTCCCCCCCCGTTTCGGCAACCTGCCAAGTCAGCTCACCGCGCAGCGGCCATGCCTGCTCACGGGTGGCTTGTCCTGCTTGCAGGGGCTTGCCCTGCCCGTGGCAGCTTTGCCCTGCCCACGGTGGCTTTTTGCCCTGCCCATGGTGGCTTTGCCTTCTCAAGGCGGTCTGTCCACTCAAGGAGGCCCTGGGAACTGAACCCCGGGCCTCCCATGTGGTAAACCAGCACCCTACCAATTGAGCTACAGCTGGCCCCCCTATTTTAATTTAAACTAATGTCCCCATTTGTATGATATAGTGACCCTAAGTACAACCTACTTGAAAGTTTTGGGAGGGATTACCTGTGGTTCTCAGGTACATGTTTGGAGGGCTTCTGAAAATCTCCCTGGAGGATTTTCTGTATGCTTGGAGGGATAGGGGGAAGTAAAACTGCATAGAATTTAAAAACAAAAAACAAAACTGGTCCCCATGTTAGAGCCTGCAGGAGTTTGATTATGTTTTGTTTGGGACAACATAAATATTCTTTGTTTAAAAAAAACTGTGAAACTGTCCAGTAATTTTCCACAGCTGATCCTCCTTTCGCTAGAATTAGTTAAATGCCAATAAAGATAAATGTAAATTTCTGTTGGCTTAATTTACCTGTTAATTAAATTGCACTTATTTTTTTATGTCCTATAATATTCGAGCAAAGGAGACATTTAATGACAGTAACTCTATCTTATAAACACAATTGTCCTTCTGGAAAGGTAATTAACATGTAAATAATTGGCTTATATAATCATTTAACCCAAACAATATTTTCTTTTTTTTAAAACTTTCCTTCTTTGGCATGGTTTTTCTTTCAACATTCTTTCATGGCTCCCAAGCAGTTCCAGCATTAAAGTATTTTTTTTTAAAGCTTTTTAGGATTACTAAATTTTAAGTTTTAAGGTTAATAAGGAGAAAAAGAAAGGTAGTTGATTCTACTAATGATATTGATCCTGGTCACAAGCAACAAACATTTGACACGATATGTCCGAAGAAATACACCAGAGATGATGAAAACTCTGCTCTTTTTTCAAGGATAAATATGTGGATATAAACATGATTTTTTTCATGTTATACTCACGTTTCTTTTATAGCATTCTTTAAATAAATCAAAGACAATCATGTGGAGGGGAAAAATAAGGGATAAATCAGGAGTTGATTATTAGAAGTTTGGGATTTCATTGTTCAAATTTAACTCTGTGCACTGATATTATTTCAAAATCCTCTTAGGAGAAAATCTATAAAGACAGCTGTGAAGTACTGTAAACAACAATTTTGACAATCTACTTGACTTGAGCCAAGTGATGAAAGAGACAAGTGTGTTCCAAAGTGAAAGGATGAAAAAAGTTACAGAAAAGTACTAGTTTCCAAGTGTGCTGAGCCCTACAGATAGAATCGCCAATTTATCAAATACCATTATAATATCCAGTTAACCTAACGGGGATTCTCCATAGTCTGGCCTGTAGCCTGTGACAACATTGCTTTTCTTATGTCTGTATAATTATTTATTGTTTGATAATGTAGATGGAGTAATAGCGTGATCTCTGGGTCTCTTCCATTTATTAGTGGGCACCTTATTGAACCATTCTTTACCTCATTTTACTCACCTGCAAAGTGGAGGTGATAATTATAACTTACCATCTGGGGTTGTCATAAGGATTAAATAAGGTATTATTAAGCTGAATCATATGAATTTCAGTTTTTGGTGGAAATGGCCAAATATTGGTAGTTTCATGTGGTTCAGCCTGTACAAGTGTTTAAGATGGTGTCTGATACATTATAAGTGCTTAAAAAGCATAATTATTTATTGAATATCTACATATATTAGGCATTATACTGAGGATAAAATGGTGAGCGAAATGCATCATAGGTCATGCCTTCAAGGAATATACAGACTAGAGGGGGAAACAGTCATTACCAAAAAAATCACACAGATAAATATAAAATAATTTTGATGGATACCAAAGAGGTGCTATATTATCTTTGTGGTAATTTACACAAATTTCTTCAGTGTAAACAGGGAAAATAAATGTGTAAGTTCTTTTCAATCTCTACCTAAGAGTGGCAGGTCAGTCTTTGAAATACCCTAAACCAGAATCTACCATTTAGAGGTGGTTCTCCAGCACATAAAATGATATCAATCTTAATCTACACCAGAGGATTTATATATTAGAATGTGGATATCTGAAATAATTTTTCATTGGTTTAAAGAGAGTTCATAATATGTGATTGACTGGGAAGTTTGATGAGTTCCACCACGCTTATATCAGTAAAGCGTGAGAATGCAGTAAGCCCAGCAGCTTATTACCATCTGAGCAGTGTTCAAGGTCCAGAGCCCTGTTGGCTGTTGGTCCTAAGTTCTCCCATCCATCTTTCATGAAATATGTTGGAGAGCTTGAGAACAGAAAGTGAGAGCTCCCTGAATTTATTTATTTATTTATTTATTTTTAAAGATTTATTTATTTTATTACATATCTCCCCTTCCCCCCTCGCTGCAGCGACGCGCCGAGACTGGGTCACTGCGCAGGTGCGGCTTTCCCCGCTTGTGGGCGGCTTCTGCTTCCGTTCACGGCTGGCTTTCAGTTCGCGGGTGGCTGGCTGCGCTCCGTTAGCGGGCAACCTGCCCTGCCCGTGGCGGCTCTTGCCATGTCTGTGGCAGCTTTTTGCCCTGCCCACGGCGGCTCTGGCCCGCCCATGGTGGCTTGCCATTCTCAAGGCGGTCTGCCCGCTATGAGAGGTCCCTGGGAACCGAACCCGGGGCCTCCCATGTGGTATGCCGGTGCCCTATCCACTGGGCTATTGAGCCGGCCCCTCCCTGAATTTACAATAACATATTTTACGACCTTTTTGTGACTTCTTAATTATAAACATATGTTTTTCAGGTCCACAACTTGTTTCCATTGCAGCATGTCCTTGGTTTTTGGAAAGAGGACATGAAGCTACCACTTCCCTCTCATTCCTTATAAAGAGAACTTGGCAATTGCTGATAGACCAATGTGGCTGAAGTTAGTTCACAAGGGAAGTGCAGGTATGTGGTGCTGTGAAAAGGCATTAAAGAGGGATTGGCCTAGTCAGAATATTCAGGAAAGCTTCTCAGAGGGAGTGATGACTGAGATAAATTTACCATAATTTATTTAATAATTTCCCCTCTTAAGGGCATTTAGGTTGTTTTGCTTCTCTCCTTTTTCTTCTCTTCTTTTTCTCCTTCTCCTCTTCCTCCTTCTTGTGAAAAAAGATAAAATGCTGTATCTATAGTATCTATATTGATACCTACAAATATCCTTTTATACAAATATACTACAGGGTATCCCATATTTAAAAAACCCTCCCATCTATACCCCTCCAACTAGGACTCTGTTTCTCTGATCCTCATTCACAGCATAATTTCTTGTAAAAGTCATGATTTGCTATTTCTCCTTCTGATTTTCTCCTTAATCTACTCTAACTGAGCTTCTGCTCTCTTTACTCCATTAAAACTTCTTTTATCAAGAGCACAAATAATTTCCATGGTGCCAAAGGCAGTGGTCATGTCTCTATCATGGCAACACTTCCTTCCACATTTACAGAATTCCACCCCATGGAGAACTTTTTATGAAGCTTTGTACAAAGCATTGTTCAAATGATAATGAAGGCAGGTTGACAACTCTGGAATGTGTGAAAAGGGTGAATGAACCAGCATTTTACTAACCAAAACAGTAGATAATCCAAGGTTCATCTTCATCAGATACTTTAGGCAGTGATATGGCCAGAGCAATTTGTGCGTCTAGGATACTGTGCGATACTATTGGTAGATTGTAGCCTAAAATTTCTCTTCCTATGAAGATTTCTTTCTACAAATCTAGGTTTCACATACACTGCACTGAAGAAGCTTAAACAGTCCAGTTTATGAATAGGATGAAATTCTCCCTTCTCCAGTTTTTTGTACTCACCAGTTCCACAGAGCATCAATCATGGCATCTTCAGCTTATTGCCAAAATACCAAGGACTATGATGAACCTGCTACTTAGTCCCTTCAGCTGATGGATATTTTCAAAGTTATAGCAACAGTGTATATTAATTTTGATGGGAGTTCTTACTTTAAAAAAAGATTCTAAAGCCTTTATTTATAGACACACATTTCCCTGTATTGCAAGTCCATGTGTTGGAAGCCTATTTTTTTTCTTAATGGTTATACCTTCAATCTGTGCATTGCTAATTCTGATTATGTCATTTACATTCTTAGTTGCTCAGAATATTTTATATTTACCTGGAGAATTCAACATCTTTGTTTGAAATTCAATAACACAGTGGCTAATTATGTTAAGTGGTAAGAAAAATCCAAAATCTCAGTAAAATCTAAGAAAATCCCAGTTTTGCCCAGAACTATTATTCCATCCTTATCCTTGACTTGTGATGACCCTTAACAATGACTGAGTAACCCCGAGTCACACTTTTCATGGGGTCCAAAGGCAATAAATGGCAGGAGAAGGATTAAGAGAGGAGGAAACACATGGTACAGAGAAGAGACGGCCTGAGTCTGGAATATGGTGAAGACAAGGTAATCATGCATGCTGGGCCTGCTAGCAGGGCACGAGAGGCTTGACAACGAGGTGAGGGTTGAGAGAAGAATGTGGGGTGGGTGCTGCAGGAGCCACTCCTACTCATAGCCCACTTCTCTGTGCTTTAGCTTGATGGAGAAACAATATCAAAAGTCTAATTCAAAGGCTACTCAAACTGTCCTTTGGTCTAGAGTTAAAAATAATGCATTGAGAAGAGGGAGGCTAATTGATTCTTCCTGGTATACACTAAGAGAATTTTACATATGTGGTAAATGTATACAGAAATTGTATCAAATTATTCTAATGTTCATCAAAGATATCTGAGGAACAGGTGAGGATTTAAGCAAAGCAGAAATAAAAGAAGGCCACTGCACTGTTCTTGGGGATCAGTGGCTGGCTAGGAGACTATCATGTTCAATGTTAATCAGAAGAAAACACTGTTGTGTAATTTAGCTGTTGCTTTATGGCCTTGTTTTTTGTGTTGACAATGATTTCATAGGAGAGTCTGATACCAATTTTTACATAAGCATTATTGATTCCATTTTGTCAAAACACGAGGAATGAAGCAGATGAGTGGGCAATACAAACACAATAAACTATTTTTTGTCTCAATCTTGGTACAAATATGATGTATACACACCTATTCATCTTCCATTCATCTATGTATAGCAGTCCTTTTAAAGGTAAAAATGGACAGATATGTTTATCTTGGACAACAGCAAAATAAGAACCAAAGAAACTATCATAAGATAGCTTTATTTAGAACCAGAGCATTTTAAGTTATTCAGCTCTTAAAATATTAACTGGGTCAGAAATATGAGGATTAGAAGTAAAATAAATCAAAGCAGAAGTTTTGGTTTGACTACCATCTTGGCTTCTAGTTTGGTGGAATTCTAGCCCTGTTTATCCTTTGAGAACTTCATTGAGTTGTTTTACTTTTTACTTGCTTGGCTGCATGGCAGCATTTTTCAGATACAATTTTTGGAAATAAAAAAAATAAGCCTTTACACTTTCTTGTCTAAGGGAAAATTGTCTCTCCAACTGAACTTTAAGGACCTTCAGACAGAGTCTTCAGTGGGTGTCTCCAAGTCAGTCGTTGTCCAATGTTGCTGCAAGAAGATGCCATAAGCCTTTTTTTCTTAGTGGTTATATGGCTTTTTCTTACAATCAGTCTCCTCTTTAGCATACTAAATAGTAACTCCTTTTCTCTCCAGGACTCTGAATTTGAAGAAGGGCGACTCAAGGAAAATTTCCTATGGACAGGCTGCATTGTGGCCATTGGGGCTGTCTTCAAGTAATAGGAGATCCAGGCTATACAGTTTGCTTTCACTGGTAGAGGGACCCACAAGAGGCATGGATCCCCTGAAGGGGGACATGCAAGGCCAGGCCACACTGATCTAGCCCTGCTCTGCATGTCTTCACCCCCTGCATGTCTTCTGCTGGAATTCATTTAGAAACACACTCTCTTCATTATGTGTCCTACTAATCAGTGTGTTACCTGAATATACCCCATCTGTGGTTAAGAATCATTTTTTCCCTTCAGGTCTTTCTCTGGGTTAAGGAATGAATACATATGCTGCCTCCTCCCACCCCACTGTCTGTCTTCTCCTTGGTGATGTTCCTGGCTGTCCCTGAGTGATTCCAACTCTGTGCCCTGAATCCTTTGGCTTGATTCGCCACCAGCAGCCAGTGTCAGGCTGCCTAGTTCATATCACAGGTCTTTTCTTTCTTTTTTTAAGTATATTTTTTTTATTTTTTCTAAAAGATACTTAAATCACATAAAACATTGCGTAAAAAAAAATAAGGGATTCTTATATGCCTCACTACCCACACTTGCCACTTTTTCTTACATTAACAACTTCTTTCATTAGTGTGGTACATTTGTTACAATTGATGAACACATTTTGGAGCGTTGCCACTAAGTATGGATTATGGTTTACATTGTAGTTTACACTCTCTCCTACTCAATTCTGTAGATTATGGCAGGATATATAATGACCAGTATCTGTCATTGCAATGTCATTCAGGACAATTCCAAGTCCCCAAAGTGTCCCCACATTATACCTCTTTTTCCCTTTCCCTGCCTTCAGCACCCCCAGTGGCCACTGTCTCCACGTCTATGGTATAATTTCTTCCATTGCTAGAATCACAATAAGTCTATAGTAGAATACCAGTAAGTCCACTCTAGTCCAAATTTTATTCTTTTTTGGCTATTCTCTGGGTGCAGAACAAGCTGTTTGCTCTCCTTGCAAAGACGTGTGGTTGCAGAGACTTGTTTTTGATGATTTTTAAAAACCTTTATTTCTCTATACTCTGTGGTAAAATTCATCATTTTGGGCGGCCCATCTGGTGCCACTGAACCATAGAAGGATTTGCAGTAAACCATAGGGCATGCATTAAAATATGTCTGTATTAATTTAAGTGGGTAAATTCTTAGCTAATTCATAAACAGGACTTGGTGAGGTTGGGTGATAGTTTATAATTATTAAGAAAATATTTTAGTGAATAATTCCTACTGAATTTATTTGAACTGTACAGACTAACATGCTATAAATGCATAATCCAAGTGAAATGCCATCATAAATGAAAATTGTTCTAGTGAAATTTTTTGTATAACAAAAAACAGCTGGAGTGTTCCACGCCATTTTGTGGACAGCAGAATTTCATGATAAGGAGCACAAAGGAAGCATTTCCCACATACTGTCACAAAATTCAATTTGTCTTCTGCATTTGAAGCTGTCATTATTGGTGAGAAGACAGACTATTCCAGACTGTGGCTGAATGCCTTACCATCACCCCAGGCCACGGTCAGTAGGTAAATGGATCAATAGCTTAGAAAACTGATAGAAGTGCTTCCTGAGGGAATATGAAAAATCCTCATGTAGCATCTCAGGGGAATAGCTAGCTCAGACCATGGGTTTTCTCTTCTGTGACAGGTCACACTGCACTGTAGTCTGAAATAACTTGGATTTGAGCTGGAATGTCATGTTTGATTCTCATTAAATTTGCTCTTCAGTCTTTTAAAAGGCAGTCTTTACACAAATGTCCCCAAAGACTGAGGATTCTCAGAGAAGTTCAATAACTTATATGTTCTATGTCCCTGATTCAGCTGTGTTTGTAATGAACAAGCATACAGAGAGAAACTGTTATGTCCCCAGGAGGTAGTAAGAGGCATAAATAATTACAATAAACTATTACCAAATTACTAATATGCATTTTGTTTACTGAATGACTCATTTCTAATCTCAAGATTATTAACATTGTCTCACGAGCTATAGATTTCTTTTATAGAAATTGTCATTTTGTAATGTAAGGAAATGAATGCATGACTAGCCATCAGTCAAGAAAACAACTTGCTTGATATTTGGCCAAGTGCTGCACAGTTTTAATAGCTGCCTACATAAAACACTCAGGGAATTGAGTATTTTTATTTTTAGTAAGTGAACAGAAATTCCTGTTCTTCAATAATTCTTCATGTGTAAGTAACAGTGTAGCTTTATTGGGGGTCTGTTCTCTCAGGGGTCTCTGAAACCATCCATCTTTCTGGTTACTGCCTTGTTTGTCCTTGTGAGTGGGGTGGGGTGTAACTTAGGAGGAGAAAGGGAAGATAGGAAGGGAGGAGCCGGTTTTTATAGCTCACTCCATCTATCTCCTTGTTAGCAGCAACATGGTGCAATGGCACAGGCTTAGACTTTGAAGTCACATGGATCTGATCTCCAGCTATTTCTTTGCCAATTGCTAGCTGTATGACCTTTGAAATGATATTTAAATGTCTTGAGCCTCAGTTCTATCTTCTGTGAAATGGGTATACAACTACAGCTCTAATAGATGCCTTAAAGGGTATTTATGAGAATTAAATGAGTAAAGTATGTAAAAGTAAAGCACAACTTTTAGCATACGTAAGGCCTTCAATAAATGGTAGTTTTACTTTCCCACCCCTTTATATTTTCCTTGATCCAGCTTCTTCCTTTAAGCTTCCTGTACTGGGAGAAGATTGTGAGCATGGCTAGCTTAGTGCAAATTGTAATATTTTAGCTCCTCATTGACTTCGTTGAAACTGGTCTTCCTGACATCATCAAATGACCTCCAATTACTAAATCCAATGGACACATGACAGTCTTTATCTTACTTGCTCTTTGTAGCATTTAACTCTGGGAATAATAAAGTCCTCATACTCCTAGGAAAGCCTGATCCTTCCATAGCAATGGTAAATAATCACCAAAATAAGATTTGAACTTTTAAATCAATCAATGACTGTTGTATAGCTGTGTTAACAAGCAAACTCCAGAACTGTTTTTCAGCATATCTAATTGGTCAGTGACAATTCACTTCAGTGACCATGCTCTGAAAGCCAATGCTTCAGACCACTGGCAGCAGACTTGCTCCAGAGAGTATACTTCCAAGGCTGACATTATCCATTCTGATCTCTTTGACCAACTTAACCCCACATAAACACTCCCACTCTCCAAAATCTGTATAAGATTAGCAATTTGCTTTGCTCAATGATACTGTACCTGACCAGGATAGCTCTCTCCCTTACTCAAGAAAGCAATAGATTCAACTTTGGTTTTTGTTTTGGATTTTGTCTGATACTTGTATCTTTGAACAATTTTACATATAAGGCTAAGATTCAACCAGGATGAACTGGTTCAGAAGTGCTGGCTGCTTAGATCTGATGCTTGTTCTTATTTTTACCTCTCTTTCTTGGAATTTCTTCTCAAATCTTGGTGTTCCCTAGGATTTTGTCTTTGGCTCCTTTAATTCCCCCAGATTATCTGGGTGATCTCCTCTACTCCAGAGGTTCGAGTTATGACCTATACATTAACAAGTCCCAAACCTCTGTTTCTAAATAAAAGTGCTTACAATTCTAAGTTCATCTGACCACTGGATAGTTCCACAGGATGTCATACAGGTACTTCAGATTTGACATTTCCCAAATTGAAATTCATCTTCATACTGATAATTCTATATCGTACAGTTCAGAACCCTAAGCTATAACCTAAATTTTCTGTCCCCCATATTTCATACAGCAAAGTGAAATAAATTTTACCTTCTTCAGGTCCCATTCTCATATTTGTTTTTATTATTGCAACAACTCTCTAGATAGTCTCTCTGACTGTGGTCTTGCCCCTTTTCAAATACCCACTTAAAGGGATCTACATTACATTAGATCAATTTTCAATGCTTTGCTCAGATGCAAGTAGAGAAAACTCAACTAGTGGTGATTTAAATAATAAAACACAAGTTATCTCACACATGAGGATTTGTCTGGAGTTGTCAGTTCAGAGCTGGTGCAGTGGTTCTGTGACACCATAAAGGACCTTAGTTCTTTATTTATTTCTGCTTTGCTGTTATTCACTGTCAGCTTTTTGCCTTCATGCTTGGTGCCTCCTGGTTGCCGATGGCAGCAGCAAACTCCATGCTGTATGTCTTACTTCAAAGCCTTTCCTATTTCAAAGCGTTGTGAGCGTCTATCTGTTTTTTTTTTTTTTAGGGAGAAAAAGCTTTCAAAGAAAGTCCCCAACAGATTTTCCCTTGCAGTTCATTGGTAGAATCAGGTCACATGGCCCCTTAGATATAATGTGGATTAGTAAGTGAATTTCTCATTATTTTCAATCTCTACTGTGTGAAAGGGTCAAGGAGGAAACACGGTGGTAATAGATGTTGGGTTGGCCAACCAGCAGTGTATACCTCAAACCAAACAACAATTTCTTGCCTAAAACTTCTCAAATTACTTCCTGTTGCCCAGAGAATGTACAAATTCCTTAGCATGGCATACAGACCCACTTCATCAGCTGGCCCCTCTCACATTTTATTTCCTGATATTTATCTTTCACCAACTCTCCACTTTTCTAATCTATGCCTCAATAATATTGATGTGTCCTGACAAAGAGCATACTGTTCCTCATTCCTAAGTAGCTTTCTCTTTTAGACTATGTGGTGAAATTTTCATTTAAAATCCTTCTTAAATATTAATTCCTTTATAAAGTTTTGCCTGAACAACTCCACAGGGGTGATAATGTCCCCTGAGGAGGGTACAGTTATTGCAGGTGGCATGCACTAAAGGCAGGACCCTCTGTCTTTGGGAAAATGGACTCAGCCCAATGGTGGAACAGTGATAAGCAGCAAGAGTACAGGTCCAGACATCAACAACAATTTGTACTACGCAGAGGATATAAGACATAGATTTGGCTAAACCCATGATGGTCAAGCTGGGATACAATGGAGGGCAGTACTTATCTGTATCTGTATAAGAAAGGATTTTCCACACAGAGGATGGTGCAGTTCACTTTAGTAGAGTGACAACTAGTGTAGACCATTAGGAGGAACCAAATCTTCACTAGAGAGTATAAGAAGGACAATATTTCTTTGAAATATTTGCAAATATTTCTATATTCTATAAATCTGATTGCCTAAAAGTATCCCATCCTTTGAAAATGAAAAACTATAAGGGATAGATACCTAAAAGAAAGAG
>PVKH010033745.1:0-11971 GCA_004027955.1 Chaetophractus vellerosus
TCTCCTCCTAGCTCAGGAGTGCAGGCAGATCTCCCAGAAACACCCACACCTTCAGTCCCTCTGGGAACATCAACCCCCTCTGAGGAAAGCCCTGGAACCCCAGTAGCAAGGAGGCTTTGGTCAACACAACCCACATTACAGATGCCTCTCTGTGAAACACAAGGTCTAGCCCAGATCAGCGAGGATGGGACCATCCGACCAGGGAGGCCTGTTATGTAATACCAGCCCTTCACAACTACAGACCTCTTAAACTGGAAGCACCACACTTCCTCTTACTTGGAAAAGCCCCAGGCCCTTATTGATCTCATGTAATCCATTTTCCAAACTCATTGTCTTACTTGGGATTATTGCCACTGACTCCTCCTGACTTTGTTTAATACAGAGGAGAGATGATGGATTCTGATGAAAGCCCAAAAGTGGCTGCAGGAGGAGGGCCTACTGGCATCTTAAACCTGGAAGATTGGATACAAAAGGTGGCACCAGAGGACCAACCAAACTGGGATTTCCAAACTGATCAGGGATGGGCTGCACTCCAGCAATATCAGGAAGCATTCCTTTGAGGGGTCTGAGAAGGGGCAAAATGACACACAAACATGACAATGATGAGTTTAGGTACTCAAAAGCCCAACAAATCTCTGGGAGATTTCCATGAATGTCTTTGCGAGGCCTTCAGAATCTACACCCCTTTTGATCCAGAAGCTCCAGGAAACCAGAGGATGGTGAATGCCACCTTTGTTGTGCAGGCCACAACAGATATTAAAAGAAAGTTCCAAAAATTACAAGGGTTCACAGGGATGAACATCTCAAAACTCCTTGAGGTTGCCAATCAAGATGAAGCACCAAATGAGAAGCCAAGAAGAAAATAAAACATCAAGCCTTCTTACTGGCAGCAGCCTTGGGAAATCCTGACCCAACTAGATGAGAAGGGCCACCTCAAAAAGGGGGGACAAGCACCAGAAGGGTGTTCCTGGTCAAAGACCAATGTGCCTACTGCAAAGAGAGTGGACATTGGAAAAATGAGTGCCCCCAAAAGACTCAGGCACACAGAGGGAACATCTTTCAAAGAAATACCTACCTGAGCCACAAGACCATCTGATGGGGCTGGCAGGGCTCAACCCCTAATAGGGATGACTGGGCTCTCTGGAACTTGCCCCCCACAAGCCCATGGTCAAACTACAAGTCAGGGGCCAGGCAATGCCTTTCATGGTGGACACTGGTGCTGAATATTCTGTGGTCACAACCCCCCATCATCCTCTTTAGCAGAAAAACTGCTAATATCATAGGAGCAACTGGGGACCAGTCAAGCCAATGGCCTTTTTGCCAGTCAAGAATTTGCCAGCTTGGTGGCCATGAAGTGACTCATGAATTTCTGTATCTGCCTGATTGTCCAGTTCCCCTAGTTGGTAGGGACCTCTTAACCAAACTGGGAGCCCAGATTACCTTCAAACCTGAAGGGCTAGCAAGCTTAAGCCTCAGGACTGGCCTCACTCTCCTCATCATCATGTCCCAAAGCAAAGAAGGAGACTTCATGAGGAAGAAAATTCAAGTCAGAATCTGGTTAAACTGCTGGGACTTTTCCCCCAGGTTTGGGCAGGAAAAAAGCCTAGCAGGAATGTCACAGAACCACGCAGTCATCATCATTGACCTGAAGCCTGGAGTGGTCCTGGTCCAGCAGAGACAGTATCCAATCCCCCATGAAGTGCAATTGGGCATGGTCAAACACATAGATTGACTGAGAAAAGAAGGAATCTTGATTGAGTGCCAGTCACCTTGGAACACCCCATTATTACCAGTAAAGAAGCCAGATAGGACAGGAAATCAACAAGTGCAGGATTTACAAGCTATCAATAATGCCACTCTCACCTTACATCAGGTTGTTCCCAACACATGCACTTTGCTAGGACAGTTGCCACCTGAAGCCACCTGGTTCACTTGCTTGGACCTGAAAGATGCCTTTTTCTGCCTGCGGCTGTACCTCCTGAGCCAGCCTGTTTGCCTTTGAGTGGGAAGATCCCAGAACCTGGCAGAAAACCCAGCTAACCTGGACCTGGCTCCCACGAGGCTTCAAAAACTCCCCTACCCTTTTTGGGGAAGCCTTGACAGCAGATCTGGCCATCTACCCCAGGGAGGACTGCAGGTGTGCCCTCTTGCAATATGTAGATGACCTCCTACTTTTGCCAGTGAGATAGAAGAGGACTGCTGGAGAGGGACCCAGACTCTCCTACAACTTCTAACACAGACTGGGTACAAAGTGTCTTGGAGAAAATCCCAGATCTGTAAACAGCAGGTCAAGCACCTGGGGTTCAGCATCACACAAAGGCACTGGATGCTCAGACCAGAATGAAAGAAAGTGATCTACACCATCCTTACCCCCACCACAGAAAGAAAGTTTCATGAGTTCCTCAGGACTGCAGGGTTCTGCCGCATCTGGATTCCTGGGTTTGCAACCATGGCCAAACCCCTTTACTAAGTTCTGATGGGTCCAGAAAAAGAATCCCTTGCCTGGTGAGAAGCTCAACAGGGGACCTTTCAAAACATCAAAAGACAACTCAACGGAGCCCCTGCCTTGGGGCTCCTGGCTATAACTTGAAACTTTAACCTGTTCATGCATGAAAAGAATAAAGTAGCATTGGGGGTCCTCACACAGTCAGCCCCTGGCAAAGACCCATCACTTACCTCTCCAAGCAGCTGGACCCCATGGCTACAGCATGGCCGCCCTGCCTCAAAGCCCTGGCTGCAGTCATAACCCTAGTAAAAGAAGCCAACAAATTAACCCTTGGACAGGCTATTCATGTTATGGTGCCACATGAAGTTACTGCCCTACTGAACTCACATGGGCACTGGTGGATATCTAATCCCCAACTCACATATTACCAAGTTTAACTCTGTGAAAACCCCAGTGACAATAGAAACAGTGTGCAGTCTAAACCCTGCCACTTTTTTACTGAGCATGATGAGGAAGGGGTTCCTGAGCATGATTATGTTGAAGTGTCGAGGGAGTTTATACCAGTTGTCCCTACTTCCAAGACAAACCACTTCCCTCCCCATATCAGACACTATTTATGGATTGGAGCAGTCTCATTAAAATGGGGAAAAGCTTGCTGGATATGCAGTCACCACTAATGAATGGGTAGTGGAAGT
This sequence comes from Chaetophractus vellerosus, assembly GCA_004027955.1. NCBI lineage: Eukaryota > Metazoa > Chordata > Mammalia > Cingulata > Chlamyphoridae > Chaetophractus > Chaetophractus vellerosus. The sequence continues at coordinate 3,142 of PVKH010033745.1, forward strand.
GGCATCTCTACCCCAGGGATGGTCCAACCAACAAGCAGAACTCTGGGCACTGTTCCAAGCCCTGCAGCTAGCCACCAGGCAAGCAGTAAACATTTACACTGACTCTAAGTATGCATTCACTGCTGTTCATATCCATGGGGCAATTTATAAAGAAAGAGATCTCCTAACCACAGGGGGAAAGGAAATAAAAAACAAAGAAGAAATCCTCCAACTGTTAGAAGCAATCTGGAAACCAGACAAAGTCACCACCATCCACTGCCAGGGACATCAGAAAAGAATGGATATGGTCGTTTAAGAAAACAGGCTAGTCGACAAAGCAGGTTGGCAAGTGGCTGAAGGAACCCACAGAATATGAGTCCTGGAAATGACACTGCAGCTGTCCCTCTTAGGATAAGAAACTAATCAACTGAGCTATACCTGGGAAGAACAGGAATGGGCCAAGAGAGAAGGGGGAAGCTGAACCTCTGAAGGAACTTGGCTGCTCCTGGATGACTGGATTTTGTCCAAAAAGGAGCCACTCATGCCCTCATCCAGCAATACCACCATCTCATCCACCTAGGGAAAACTGCACTAGAAGTCTTTCTCAGGAGATACTACTACATAGCCTGACTAACTTCTCTCTGTGCCACCATCAGTAGCCAGTGCCAAGTTTGTGCCAAAAACAACCTTCTGCAGGGCACCTGTGCTCTGGCAGGTGTCCAGCACACAGGGAGAGAGCCCCCTTTGAAGATCTCACAGGGGACTTCACAGAAGTGAAACCAAGTTGGGGGTACAAATATCTGTTACTGATAAGATGCTCCTTTTCAGGCTGGGTCGAAGTTTTCTCACTCACACCAAAAAGGCAAGAGAAGTGACTAAAGCTTTACTTAGAGAAATCATTCCCTGACATGAGCTGCCACTGTCTTTTGGAAGTGACAATGGCCCAGTCTTTGTGGCTGCTGTAGTCCAAGAGCTGGTGAAAATATTAGGAATCAAGTGGAAACTCCATACCACTTATAGGCCCCTGAGTTCAGGGGAAGTTAAATGCATGAATTGAACCCTCAAAGCCACCCTAACCAAATTCTGCCAAGAAACTGGTCTCCCCTGGGTAGACTTACTTCCCTTAACCCTTCTCTGAGTTAGGTGCACCCCAGGACTCACAGGCTATTCACCCTTTGAAATTCTATTTGGATGGCCATCCAGGTCTTCAAGGAAAATCTCAAACTTCTGGGGGAGGCTAGACAAGATTCCGTTCTCCAGCAGCTGGGGAAAACTCTAGACCAAATACATAAAACTGTCTTGTCCCAGAACCTCATCCCCCTGGGACACCCAGTGTACCACCACTGGCCAGGGGACCTAGTCTGGATCAAAGACTAGAAAAAAGACCCTCTTCAGCTCTCCTGGACATGTCCACATACTGTGACCCTTGTAACTCCTACTGCTCTTAAAGTTGCAGGCATTGTCCCTCAGATCCATTATTCCAGGGTTAAGCAGGCATGCCCATAAAGAGCAGGACAGATGGACAGCCCAACCTGTACCCGGCCAACCTTTGAGAGTGTGAGTTGTCTGGGATCCCTGAGCACTGACCTCATCAAATGCCAGCTGAATGGACCCCTGCTCCTGGGAGATCCTGTGCTTCTAAGGTCTACTCACCTTGGTATTTGGAGTTGGACTCGCTGCCGTGGCCCCTGCAAGCTAGACTGTCATGAATAGGGCCCTAATTGCAATTGCTTATTGTTGTATAATAGGATGCTTCTGTGCCTTGACTTGCTTATCTTTTCCTTCCTTGCCCCCTCCCTAGGAGACAATACCCACCCCCAAAATCTATGGCAGCTGCAAGTTAGTCAAAGTTGGGGCAAACAATCCATGCTGAATGCTTCAGTACCATTCTTAGCAGATGCAACTTCAGCCTTTGTAATATTTGGCACTTGAAGGGCAATCCAAGATCATGCTCCTTATACCTTACTAGTTGCCTCTTACCCCCATGCCCCCATACCTGTCCCTGGGAATGGGTTTAGGGGCTGCAACTATGGTAGTTATGACAAATACCTCTGCTGAAACCACCACAAGAGTGGAGGATTCTGCTGCTCTTGGAGCCTGCTGGTAGGTGCCGCCGCTCCCTGGAAGGGGGTCCCATCTACTTCTCCATATCTCCTACAGACAATCCCCAGCCCAGCAGGGTGTGGCATAGAAACCTGTGACCCCATAAAAATCACCTTATTAAACATAACCACCAGATCAGAAAATAGCTTTTTAAAGGCCCAAACAGGACTAAAACTAGGAATTGGAATATATGCCTCAGCGGAGCCAGACCCAGGGGACCTCATACTAGTCCAACTGATTCCAGTAACCCAACCACCAGAAAAAAACCCTGGTGAAAAATATCAATAAAGCTGCCCAGATGTTAAAAGCCAAAGTTAGAACAGCCCCCTGTAACGTCCTTTTGAACCATGTTAGAAATTTCCACAAACTCCTAAATGAATCCCAGCCTGACAGAGCTGCATCCTGCTGGCTATGCACTTCCTCAAGTCTAATCATCTTCCCCATACCTGTCCCATGTAATGTAACTCTCCTGACCCATGACAGCACTGCAGCAGGGACCAGGCCCCTCCCAGTCCATATAACTGAACCCCTAGGAAAACTGGCTAACTATAAAAACATAACTACCAGGTGTACTTCAACCATCCTCCCTCTTGGAAAGGCTAACTGTAACACCATCCACCCACTCAATGAGCCTGACCAATGTGCTTCAAACTCCACCATCTAGGTCTGTGGCACCAACACCTACTGGTGCCTACCCCAGGATGGCCAGGACATCTGTTACCTAGCTTGGCCAGTACCATCATTCTCAGTGTATGGAGAAGAATTGCCTGGAGAGCTCTCCCAAGCAAAATGAGCAATACAGGCCATTCTGATACTCTTAGAACAGGAGCAGTTGGGAGCACAGCAGTAGCAGGGGCCTCCCTTGCAGTTGGTCAGGAGGGCTTACAAACCCTAGCATGGAAAACATCAAATGACCTCGAAGAAATATCAGGGGCTGTCAATGGGTTGCAAGACCAGACAGACTCATTGGCAGAAGTAGCTTTACAAAATAGATGAGGATTAGACTTTCTCACTGCAGTTTAAGGGGGAATCTGCTAGGCCCTGGAGGAAGAATGCTGTTTATTTGTCTATGCAAATTCCTCAGGGATTGTTTGGGACAAGGTGGCCCAGCTAAAAGAACCAGCCAAAGACCACTTAAACCATGTATACCAGGCATCTGCCAATAGGAAATGCTTCCAGTATCTCCTTTCCTGGATTTTGCCATTCATGCCCATGATAGCTTCAGTCTTCTTCATCATAATTTTCAGGTCATGCTATGGTACCTAACACAACACATCACTGCCTGTTTAAATGCCTTAAAACACCAAGTAATGCCTCATATTAAATATCAGCCCTTGGGGACTATAGAAAATTCCCCATGTTAGCAGATGATGCCCCATAAGGAATTATAAGGGCATAAAAGGGGGGAATGATAAAGGAAGTGCTGTGGTCCTAACACCCCTCAGCAGAACCCCCTAAGATCCCCCCTTTCCTTTCTCCCTTCCTCCATTTTCTCCCTGAAATCCATATCCTTAGGAAGATAAGCACTCCCTGCCTGCCCCTTTCAACTGGAATTTACAACTCTAAGCAGATAATGACTCTTTTCCTACCTAATAGCCTCTGCTTTGGGAAGATAAGCTAAACTGGCTCCTTTTGCTTTTGTAACCCCTGCCTGCCCACTTGCTTAAGAATTTGAGTCCCTATATAAACTTATGAAAACCAAGACATGGCACTCAGATTTACTGGAGACTTGACTCTCCTCTGAGCCCACACGTAATAAAACTGTGTACATCTGCCCATCTGCCTCTCAGAGTGCTGCTTTGGCTTTCATTTTGTCTGCCACAACACTTCCAACAAGGAATTTAAAATAACTATACATAATGTTAAAGGCTCTAGTGGGAAAGGTGTACTCCAAGCTTGAACAGTTTGGAAATTTTAGCAGAGAGATGAAAACAACAGTAATCAAGTAGAAATGTAGGGAGAAACAATAGCAGTTCTTCTCTCCCCCTCAACATGATAGAGACTAAAGATGCCTTCTATGGGTGGGATCATCTCTAAACTTAACTCAGTCAAGGAAAGAATCATTGTAGACAGGTCTATAGAAGTTATCTAAACTGAAATAGAAAAAAAAACCTGTAAAATGAAACAGAACAGGGAATCCAAGAGCTGTGGGACCATATGAAATGACCCAACAAATGTGTAGTTGGGATCCCAGAAAAAAAGCAAGAAAAGAATAAAAGAGATATTTGAAAATGACTTGAAATTGTCTAAAAGTAATAAAAGACATCAAACTACAGATTAAGGCAACCTACCAAGCAGAATAAATATCAACTGTACACGCACATACACATACATCACACCTAAAAATATATTCAAACTCCTGAAAACATGATATATAGGGGAACAAAAATAAAGAATGCAGTAGACTTGTCAGAAACTATGAAAATTGGAGTATGATCCTTAAAGTAACTAAAGGAAAGCCATTTTAACATAGCAAAAATATCTTTCAAAACTGAAAGAAAAATTATGAATTATCATAAAAATAAAACCTTTTAAAAATGAAAGACTTTGAATTGTACAAGGCATGCTAAAATAGTTCTTCAGGCAAAAGAATTACACCAGTCTAAAAATTGTATCCATAAATAAATGAAGAGCAGGAAATGGTTAACATGAAGGTGAACATATAACCTAGACTTAATCCTTTTTAACCTAACTAGTTAACTAAAAGATAACTGATTGTCTAAACAAAAATTTGGCAGTGTCTTGTGTGTTATGGCACAAGTGAAAGGCAAAAGTGTGACAGCAAAAGCAAAAGGGATGGGAGGGAGGAACTGGACATGGATTGTTAGTTAGATTCTCACACTACACATGGATTGGTGTAATGTTCTTAAGGGTAGGCTGGATGTAACCACTAGAAAATAAAAACTTAAAAAGCAGTGTAATGATAGGATACATATACAGATTAGGTGGCCTGAGAGAGGCATCTGGCATTTATGCTCCATCAATAAAACCTGGGCTCTAAGCTGCCTGTTCCTCTCCCAACATCTGACTTAGGAACTGAGGAAAAGAGGGATTACAACTTGTGAACAGGGCCTTGTCTGTGTGCAACACTGCTACTCAGCCCCTTGGAGCCTGACCAAAAAGAAATTATCAATAATGCTGACCTGCCTATATTTAAAATTTTGAAATTGTTGTCATCACAGATTCTTTGGCATTAAGTTTAATTTTTAGGAATATTGCATCAAGATATTACTTACCTTGATGACTCAGGTTTTTGATGCCTCACTCACCTCACCCTACTCGCAGGCTTGTTTGGAAGAAAAAGTATTCAGGGAAGCATGTTCTGACCCTATGGACCCAGGCTGCAGGGAGTGTTGGCCCCACTTGCTGTGTCCTTGCTTTGAGGAGTGAGGCTGGAGGCCAGGGTGACAGAGAAGGAAATTCATTTGGGGGGCCTGGACCATACCCCAGGGGAGAGGCCTTACAGAGCTTTGTCTCACCTGAAAAATATGTCTTTAACTGGAGGCACAGACTCCTCAAACCATCTGACTCTTCGAGCAAGGTTTTAATTGTGAATCATTTCTGTTACAGCAAGAAAAAGGGCCATACCTAAGTATCTGTTTTAGTGTTGTAGCTGCTGTAAATTGAGGCTCCTCTTTTTCCATTCCCTGCCCCCACCCCAGTCTGCCTTCTGAGGACACTGCCCAGCTCCCAAGAAAGGAAGGACTCAATTATTCCCTCAGGCTCCATCTATGTTCCCTCTGGCCTCCATGGACTACTACACTGGACATCAAACATCCTTTCTCCTCTCCTGGAAGTTGTCTGTTTCCAACAGAGCTACTCTGAAGCCTGGGTCCTGGGGATTTTTTCCTGTGAAGGGTCCAGAAGGACTGTGCCCAACAAAATTGATACATATTAATAAAGCATACAATCCATTTAAAGTGTACAATCAGTGGTATTTGTTATAATCACATAGTTGTGCATTTATCACTTCAATTGCTATTAGAGCATTTTCATTATTTCAATAATGTAATGACAAACAAAAAATAGACAAATAATCAAACAAGAAAATTCTTCACCTCCCAATCTCTCTATGCTTCCCCTGCTGTACATAGCTGCTATTTCTGCCAATTCTTACACATTTATAAATTTATAAAGCAGTATTATTGAGATATAGTCACATAGCCTATGATCTATCCAATGTGTATAATCAATGGCTTTTAGTATAATCACAGTGTGGTGTGTTCATCACCACAAAAAATTTTAGAACAATTTCATTACTCTAAAAAGAAAAACTCCAACCCCTTAGCAGTCCTTCCCCAGCCTTATATAACTACTAACCTAATTTCATCTTTATAAATTGATTTATGTTTATAATTTGTATAAATGGAATCCTACAATCTGTAGTACTTTGTGTCTGGTTTCTTTCACTTTGCATAATGTTTTCTTTCTTTTTTTTTTTGGTCTGATAGGAACACCTTGCAGTATAATCATGCATTTGTTTAGCTTCAAAGAAAAATGGTCTTATATGTGCAAATTTACCCATATTCATATTTCACATGTGGATTTACTATGCTATAGTTTCATGTTACATTTTTTAGCTTTCCTTTTAATAATATAAATGACCTTAGACTTTTCCTTTAAATATTTTTCATACCCGCAAAATAGTACTGCTAGTTACTCAGAGGAGCCCCTAAGAATCTTAACTTCCAGACTCTGTCCATCAGGAGATTTTTGTAAAATGTGCTTAACTAATTATGATGGAGGAAAGTGCAGGAATTGCCAGAAAATTTTATGAAAGGGGAAAAGAATAAGGGGAACTTGCACTACCAGATGCTGAATGTGTTAAGAATCAACAGTGCATACAGGAAACAAAATGGTAATGATATCATGACTCCAAAGATCTCCAATTGATGGCATTGATCCAGTTGCTATCCCTAGTTTTCAGAGAGGATCAGTAAGTTGCCTAAGGGTACACAGCTATTAACCCCAATCTAATCTGGGTTCAGGTGAGAAATACTGGGCAAGTATGTTTAAGATGTGTTAAAGATTATATTTCATGTTAGAGAGAACAGAGAAGGTGAAAGACAGCCTAGGTTTGCAATGGGTATTGGTTAATACATCCTGGTATTGCCTTTTGCTGATATACCAAACTCCATTCCGTATGAAGGTTATAAAGAATTTGTCCTGAAGTGCTGAGGTTAGGAATGTGGGCTTTAGAGTCTGACAATCATGGGTTCAAAATCTGAGCTGCCACTTACAGGCAGAGGTCTTTTGAAAAGTGTTTAAAAATTTACTGGACCTATTTCTTAATAGTAAATAGGGAACAGTAAGCCTATCTCAAAATGTTAAGTAAGACACATTTGTAAACAGGAACATCTTACCTGGGACTAATTGAGTGCACAGCAACAACAAAAAAATGTAACTGCCCTTCGAACAATGAAAATTAGAATCATAGAATTTGTGGAATTGTTTTTAAATATGTCTTCACTGCACATGGTCCATCTGTCTCTTCTATTCAAACCTATATTTGATGCCAGAGTTTTAGGTGTACTTCCATAGGCCGGAGACTATGGGCTGTCCATGTGCCAACTGGGTCCAGAGACTCTGTGGACCTGCAACTCCTACGCTACAACTCAATGGACTCACCCAGGACACCTAGTTGGGAGTTAATAATGGACAACGGCTTTGCAGGGGAATGTAGAGAGCCTGCAGCTGCAGGCAGGATAATCCCTTCCATTGTATACATGGGATATAAGCCCCTCTCACTTGGTGATGGAGGGGACATCACCCATCCCAGACTCCTCGGGATTGGGGTAAGAACTATGGACTAGAATGGACTTGTTGGTGTCCTGCTATAGACTTGTGATATATGCAATGGAAGAAATTGCAAAATTATGTGGAGCCAGGGTCACTGGGTGAGGGAAGAGCAATTGTAATGCGAGGTTTTTTTTGGGACCTGGGAATTGTCGTGGGTGATGCTGCAATGGAGGATGTAGGCCATTTTGTATCATCATGTATCATGCGGTACTGTATGGGAGAGAGGGTCGTCTACAGTCTGAACTGTGATCTATACTTGATGGCAAAGCCCCAAAATATGTATATCTATCACAGGCGTTATGCCACACTGATGAGGAATGTGCATGTGGGGGTTGTGGGAGGTGTGGGGGGGGTGGCATATGGGTACTCCTGGAATCTCTGTGTAACATTTATGTAATCAATGTATCCCAAAAATATATATAGATATATAAAAAATAAATAATTTTTTTTAAATTTAATATTGAATGGTACTTTATTTGGCATTTTTCAGGTTACTTTACCAGTTAAAATGTATTAGTGCTTTATGGGTGATAAGGAGTATATTCACTGAGTGCCTAAGAGTGTCCGAGATGCAAAGCCCCAAGATGGCATTCCCAGAAAGTTTCACTGTAAGTAGGATATTTGCTGCAGCAAGAGTTGCTCAAATGCAGACTGAAATCCTCTCATTTCCATCCACTTTCCACCCTTGTCCAATGCTTGAGCCTCAGTACAGTTGGCCACTATGGCTCTGACCCAACCCTGTTAATACCCCTGATTGGCCTTTCTGCTCCTTAAAAAAAAAACCTTAAAAATAGAAAACCATGACATCATCTTATAAAAATCAGAAAAGATTGATAAACAAAAAGGAGTAAATTAATATGCCTCATTATTTCATCCTACCAGAAGCAATCAGAGTTTAGTAACATGGCATAGATCATTTTACCTCTATGCTCTCCAGGTGCTCTCCTGT
>PVKH010033746.1:0-11971 GCA_004027955.1 Chaetophractus vellerosus
CATTTATACAACCTAGCACTTCCCCTTTTAACCATATTCATATATATAAATCAATGCTGTTAATTACATTCACAATGTTGTGTTGCCTACTTTCTGAAGTGTCTCTATTTTAAGTTTGTGGACCATGCTTGAAAAATCCCAGCAGGCTCCAGATGAGAGAGCATCATCCTCATTAACACTGATGAGAGCTGGGCTCATGCTCTAAAGGAAAACCATATCCCCTGGGCCAAACATTGGTAGGTGTTAGGAGGGATGCAGGAGGACTTGGGGTGAGCGATGGGGGGAGAAGACAATCCTGAACGTCATTCTATTCAGTAACCTGGTGGCAAGGTAGAGCAGGAGAAACCAATTAAAGTGGACTGCCAGTCTAAGAAAAGCTTTAGCTTCTAAAAAGATGCCGTCAACTTCCAAGCAATTGAAATATTCCAAACTGGAGGAAGGGAGGCAGGAGGTTGAAATATGTATTCATTCAGCAAGTGTTTTTAAGCAGGGCTGGGATGTAATGTTGAACAAGATGAATAAGGTATCTGTTCACCTGGAATTTTTATTCTCTTGGGCAGAGGTGGGGGAAGTCATACAATAAATAAGGAAACAAGATATTCTACATGAGAGCAGGGACCACATCTGTTTGGTCCACAGCTGTATCCTCTGGTCCAAGCACAGTACCTGGCACATAGATTGGGCTAAATAAATATTTGCTAAAGGATGAGTAGAAGACTGGAAAAGGATGGATGGCTGGAGGGAAGGATGAGAGAGAAGAAAGGAGAGAACATGAACAAGCAAGTCTTCACTGAGGAGGTGACATCAGAGCTGAAAGACAAGAACCAGCCATAAATGTTCTGGAGGAAGAGTTCCGGAAAGAAGGAACAGCAAGTTCCCGAGGCAGAAAGAACTTTGTCATGGCAGAAGAAGGCCAATGAGATTGAAATGTGGTGGAAGAGGTTCTGGGCAGTGACAGGGTTGGAGACTGGAGTATATAAAAATAGGAACATGAGGAGGGTTGACGAAACTATTAAGCCACGATGATAGTAACTTTACCCATTCAACAAGTATTTTCAGAGCATTTGATACATAAAAGACTCAATGCCAGGTACGAAGGAGACTACAAAGGCTCCTTTACCCCCAAGAGGCTTACCCAGAGTTTTACAAGAATTAAATCTTAGGTATATGTTTTGTAACCAAATTGGAAGAATGAATCACACATGTTTTCCAATCCTAAAATGTGCACAAGACACTGTTTTTTGATAGCTAACATCTTTATTATATAAATCTTAAACAAACTGATAAGAAAAATATGAATATCCCCCCAAAAAGAAATAGGTAATGAAATAGAGAATTCACAAAAGAGGAAATGTAAATAAAAATGAACATGTGGAAAAACGCCAACCACACTGATAAAAAGAGAAATGTACACTTAAACCAAGTCCAATTTTCATCTATTATATTAGCAAAAAGTCAATTTAATGATAATACACAATGTTGGCAAACTTATAAAGACACTGGTACTCTCACAAATAACCGACAGAATCAAGGAGCGGGAGCTGAAGTTGTTGGAAAACAATTTTACATTATGTGCTGAGAGCAATGGAAGTGCTTATAATATCCGAAGAAGTAACTCCCCTTTGTAGATTTCATTTGAAGACTTTCAAAGCATTTTCTGCAAAGCCCTATAGTTCTGCAGAGGTGCTTCAGGACCTGTGGTAGGAGAGGGCTGGGGAGTGATTACCAAAGAGGAAGAATGGGTCAGGCTTCAGGCACCCAGCACAGCTCTGTTTTACATATTCAGGGTCTGCTGAAGAGTTTACTTGAAAAGGGACTTCTGATACTTAACCTTTTTAAGTACTATCCTATAGTTATTATCCAAATTGTAAAAATAACTATAAATATGAATGTGTTCATCAGTATTACTTATAATAGCAAAAAAAAAAAAAAGAAAGAAAAAAGAAAGCAACCTCAATTTCCAATAGGAAAATAATTTATTAACCATTAAATATGGGCTTTGAGGGGACATGAAAAATGCTTGGAATTGAAAACAAAGAATACAAAATTGTAGCTATACCATTACAAGTTTTCAAATGCACATGACTTGAAATTGCAATATGTTGAGTATGGTTGGATTGTGGGTTCGTTCTTTTTCTTTTTTATTTCTTTTCCAAATTTCCTATAATGTAGTTCAATTACTTTTATAATTTATTTGGTTTTGATGTTTAAAAATAACCCTTGATGGCCATAGGATCATCTATTTCTACTCATCTCTGCACCCCCAACACCAAGCACAAGGAGCTGCCATAGAAAAGATTAAATATTTGTTGCATAAATAGATATATTTTTAAATTAAAATGTAATCATAAATAAAGCACTAAGGGTGGGAGGGTCTCAGGCAGAAGCAGCCATTCGTGTGGTCCCCTAAAAGGTCAAAAGGATTTGACATGAGCAGAAAGTAAGGTAGGAAAGACACACAGACGGAAGGAGCAAGGGAAGCCAAAACTTGGAGACAGGCAACTACTGGAAAGAAAGGAAAAAGTCCAGCAGCATGAGGTACCTGGAGGACAGTAGGGAAATAGGAGGCTGAAAAGGTGGTTGGAGTGAAATGATTTAGACTTAGGCTGCATAAGAGTTGAAGCTGTAGGAAGGGACAGAAGAGAACCAACTAGAAAAGGGACTATAATGTAAAACTCTCCATCAACATGCCCAGAACCCACTAACACATATGAGCTGTGCTTAAGAAATCTATACATTTTGGAGAAGCCATAACTCCTTCCTCGCCTCCCCATCTCAACCAGGCTTTCTTTCCTACCAAAAGTATGCATGTGTACATCTGACAATTAAACGTGCACAGTTTCTAACGTTTGTTTATTAGCAGTCCCAAATGCTTCCTGTGCTACATAAAGTTTACCTTCGACCTCGGCTGGGAAAGTTAAGGGTGCATCTGGGACAAGGGGAGGAGATGAAATCTGGGGCACACATAGTCACTAGCATAACATCTCCAGTTTTAAAATAATCAAAAGGTTGCAAATTCACATAAAGCACCGGTGATTTAGAGCCCCCTCTATACACATCTCAGCAATGCATGGAATGTAAAAATACATGGAAACCACAACACAGCAGGGATCTTACTGCACTGCTGGCAGAAATCGCCTTTTCCCACACAGTCCCTAAATCTGACCCAGCGATGAAACTTTTAAAATTTGTAAAAATAGAACAGTTGGGAAATCTTGGCCACTTTTAGTTAAAATAAAAAACAAAACCGCCATCTTTTGTGGGTGCAGTTGAAAATCTGCCATAGTCCTTCCTTCTTTAAAGGAATTTTAATGGTAAAAAAAAAAAATTTCAAATGTCACTTTTAATTTTGGGTAACCTGGTAAATATATTCTGGTATGCTCTGATATATGGGGATTATTTGCAGTTTAGTATCTCCACGAAGACTGGCCCACAACACGTCCAGTCAACACCAGTGGGTTGTAACCAGCATCCACTTTATTCTCCGAAGAACCATAACGGTATAGCTATCACGTAACCATGTGCCAGCATCATCTCCTATAATCCTCGCCACAACCTTCTGAGGTGGGTACCATTATCTCCATTTCACAAATTAAAGAAACTGAGAATAAGTTAATTAACTTGACCAGATATAAGTGGTGGCCAGGATTCAAACTCAGGACCATAGGATTACAAAGTCCAGCCTCTTTCCATTATATCTATTAATATTTCGTAGGAATGAATTTCCCTCATCCTCCCCAAATAGCTATAATTAGAAATCAAGACATACCACTGGCTCCTTGAACAGCTCTTAACTAGTTCCCTTGGACTAATACATAAAGTAGGCCTAAAACGGTGCTATTTCTTTCCTCTTCAACACATCTCCTATCTATATATTCATGGGCATAGGTAACCCCTGTGCCTCACGGCAGAGCCCAGGTTAGATTATAGAAAAATTCTATGGAAACAGAATACAGGGTCCGTCTGTCTCTCTATCTTTCTTATATCACCCCCTCCTTTTAAAGCATCTTACTAATATTTATTTTGGAATTTCCGTGAAGAGAATTATGACATTAGCTTCCTTTAAAAATTCAACATTTACGATTAGCACTTGAAATGAGTATATCCAGAGAACGCATTTCATTCAATGCTTACAACCAAATTACCTCAAGAGGCTATCAAGAGCTCTCAAGCCGTCTCGCTAACTATGTCCTCCATTTAACCGAGCCCCACACAGACAGAAGGGAGGGGAAGAAAAGCAAGACTTAAAACGTCACTCTAAAAAGAAATTCAAATGTTCTGTTCCCTCTCTCTTTTCCTGCCTTACCTTCTCCACCCTCCCACATCCGCTCCCACCCCCAAACTAAAAATAGAACCCTAACACCAAAACCGAACTGGAAAATTTCCAAAGTGGTAATCAACAAATCATTTTCACACGGAGCATAAAAATTAAACGTAAATTCAAATTCACATGAGCAGCCACATGGACGACGGGAAGTGGGGCCCACCTGAACGTGTTTTAGGAAGTCGTGCACATATTCACCCTGCTTTGAGGCCATCTCTTCCTTCCACTATGCAGAACAGGAAAGGCAGATTCTGAGTTCAGCACCAGAGCCCTGGCTTTTCCTACCGTCAATCGTTCGGTTAGATCCTGGATACAGAGATGTTGAACGATCAACAAACACAAAGTTAGCACTGAACGCGGGAATGAAATCTTCCCCCCTCTCCTTTTCATTGAAGGGGGAGGAAGAAAAAAGCTCCGCGTGGCTTCCTTCTCTTGACCTACAACAAATTCCATTAAACCTCAAAAACAATGCTTTGAGATGTTGGAGGATGCAGTCAGGAAGCTCAAGAAAGAATTCACACAAAAGTTAGAAATGTAATTTTGGAGGGAGGATGCAGTGTTGAGTCTTGACAGTGAGAGTCCATGGCAACTGAGAACATAATTAGATTCGAATGTCGTGGAGTTGTGACTGGGATATATACCACATCAAAAAGGATTTACTGCTCAGGCAGAGTAAAAGAAATATGCAAAGGCCACTGGTCAGTAAATAATTAATGACTGCCCCAAAGTTTATAAATTCATGAAATGCCCTACAGATTAAATTCAATCATTTTTTTTTTCAAATTACTTAAAATCATCTTGTTTGAATGATTACCAGTCATCTGTTCCTGGTTGATTCATCCTTAAATCCTATAGCATCTTCTTATTCCCTGCCCCAACACCCCTTTGTTTTCTGGGACACTTAATTTATGGGGTATTTGGTATGATGAGATAAGCTTTTCAAAATGATGTAATAAAAACAGACTTAGATGTCGCCATCAATAAGGCGGTTATTATAAAACATAGTGTTTGCAAAGAAAACTGGGCTCATATCTGTATTTCATCATCATCCACAAAGTTTGCTTGGAGCCATTTGAAACTTGACTCAAATGCTGATAATTCAAGACAAAAATTTTGCTACACCACCACATTCAGCAGTGATTATTTTGGGTTATTTTGGGGAAGCATTCAAACACTGCTCTTTTGTTTCCCAATTTGTGGGCCCCAATAAATAAGAAGGGTTTACCTTGATCGTGAAATCAAGAAACTAAGATACAGACATATTGTACAATAATCAGCCCACATTTCAATGAATAAGTAATATTTCTCACAAACCCAAGTTAGATAGTGGATTTATTTAACCTCTTGGGGTCAGGTAATAAATACTAAGTGAATTATTCAGCCCAATGGCTAATCAATACAATTCCATGATATATTTTTTGTGTTTCATAAAAGGTTGTACACTAAAGGCAGTGAGCAATTATGGAAATTGGGCCGGAGCGCCTCTCAATTCCTCTCCGGCTTGAAACCCCAGCAGGCCACCTTGACAGCAAATCGATTAGTGCTCCAGTGAAGCGGCTCAGTGACCTCTGACCCGCTTCCAGCGCGGCCTGACAGAGGAGAGAGTATTTTATATTTATTTTATTGAATTAACTCCATCTTGCCTGTACCAATGCTTTACACATATTAGGCGGCGAGCTACAAGCTACTTCATTGTCGTCATTTTCCATTGCTTCTGCTAAGCAAGCCCCGCCCCTTGCCCTGCAGATTTCTTTGTCCTGGTTTTCCTTTCACTTTTGGCCTCAATATAGGATTTCAGTCCACCCTGAGACTCATGATGGAGCTCCAGGTAATAAAAACCAAGAGCAAAGCACATAATCCTCCCCTGCTACGTTCTTCCTACCTGGCCTGCTCAGGACAGAGTCCGAGCCCCATTTTTCCCCTCATAAAAACAAAGACCACGCAATAAAACCCAGCATTCAACATGCAGCTCTTTGGAAAACATATGCAAAGGAACGTCTAGGAGTGAGGATATTTTCTACTAGAAAATCTAAAACAAACCAGAAGCCATAGGTATCCTCAATTTTTGCCGCTTAATTATATAATTGGCTCATTGAAGCCATCTGTGAGAGAGCACGCCCCACCAAGCCAGCTGAGTTTAGGTCACTGTTTCATCAGGGGAGTAATAAATACAAAGGCTCATCAACAACTGAGAGCTTATGAGAAAGGGAAAATTCTTAAATCACCAAAAACTTCTCAGTTTTACTTCTGCTGTGTGGAGCATCAGTAGAAACCACCAAAATAAACGAAAAGTAAATGCCAGGAAGAAACCAAGAGTTCCAAGTCAGAAAATCCAGTTGGCAGTTCTGGGCATTAAAGGATACCAAAGGTTAAGTCATCCGCAGAATCTGATGCTATAAAGTGAAGGATTTTAGATCATATTTGAAGGAGGCTGTATAATATAGTGATTCTGTACCTAGGCTCTGAAGTTAAACTCCCTGGATTCAAATCCCAGTTTTGCCATTTACTAGCTACAGACTTTGTACAAGTCACCTGCTGCTAAGCTTTAGTTTTTCTCTTCTATACATGAAGTTGACACCAATAATCCTACCTCATAGGGCTACTAGGAGGTTTAAATGTGATGATATAACATAAAGGGCTTACCAGAATGCCTGGCAGATAGTAGGTATTCCTTAAGTTTTAGCTGTCATTATTATTTAATCACATCCCAAAATATTTTATGTAGGTAAATAAGAAGCAATTTATTTTTCAGTCTAATTTTATGAATGGGGAGATGGATGATGGGGGGAGATGTCAGAATTTACCTTCCTCATCATTGCCTTCCTAATTTTGTGTGGACATGAGGTACTGCGATAACGACCCACTCCTCCATAAACTCTTTGCCTCGTGGGTTTAGAGGACCTTGAACTTTACCATTAAAGATTTAATCGCTGGGTTGATCTTCCCAAAAATCTAAAATGAAAGTTCTCCTCTCTAGAAAACACAAAACTATTTCATTCTAACCATATCACCCTGCCCCAGTCAGGAGAGGTTAAGGCCTTGGGGACCACTGGCCTCATGGATACACAATGAGCGATGGAGTTTACAACGCTCCAGGAAAGGAGACTGAAGAAAGGGAGTAAGATCAGAAGAGAAGGGTTCCATAGTTACACTTCAGCAGCTCTATCATCCCAACCTGAATGGGCCCGCACGTCCAGATAGCTTGCTTCTGGCTGGAAGACAAGCTCATCTCTTGAACCCCCAAACTCCCTTAGCAATGAGGACCACTGTCACCTCCCTACCTGCCACATCAGCCACCCTCAGACCCTCTAGAAAAGAAGGACAGGGGTCCAAGTCCATCTACAAGAACCGTTTCTGCACAAATCCCCTGAACTAGGCTCATGGGCAGCAGTGCCCAAGTGACAGGAGATGCTGGCCACCAAGGCCATTCCCAAAGGACTTGCCCCAGTTTGGGGGGACACTGTGAAGGGAGAGTGCCTTGATTTTTGTCCCTGGTCCTTCATTCCTGAAGATGTTGTTCTTTGCTGTCCCAGGGCTTCACGGTCCTTTCATTTCTTACCTCAGGGGTCCCTTCTCCCTTAATCCATGATCCACCACCCCTTTGATAGCGAGAAGGTAGATCACCTTCCTCTTCCTTTGACCTGCAAACTTTGTGGCAAAAAGCCAAAAAGCCATGGGAAGCAATCAAGGGTCATGAGAAGGGATCACCCCCCACCCCCCACGTCCCCTTCTCTCCTTAGCACGTAGGTAGCAAGATATTTTACACACAGCACACTTTTTAGAGCCAATGAGAAGAACTTGTCATGTACATATTCTTTAGTCAAGATGGACCTAGTTAATCATACCAAAGAGAGACATCAAGACTCAGGGTCAAAGCCACTTAAAATCGATTGCAGTGGTGGCTCTAGAATTCCAATATAAGGGGAATTTCAGGCATGACTATGTTGGGGAGAAGGGGGCAGGGGGAATTAACAAGCTTGTCTAGAAGCTAAGTTCCACAGGAAGTAAGCACACTGTTTACTTAGATTGTATGTTTACGTGAGAAGGCCTGGGGGAGCTGATAGAGATTATGGGGGAGGAAAGTTAAGACCCTATCCCCAAGCTCAACCCTGGGAGAGCCACTGACCTAACAATATCTGCACATTTCCTTTGGGGCTGTCCTGACCTATTTAGCAAGGACTTTCAATGCTCCCCCTGATCTGGTAGTGCCTGGGTGCCTAATAGCCTGTGAAAGTTTCAGACACACACACTGGGACTCTTATCAGGAGGAGCGACAGGAATGGGTAGAAACCGGTCCTGGTCCAGAAACTGAATAGCTGTATGATCTTGGGCAAGTCGCCTCCTCTCTGGGACCCCATCTATAAAATGGAGAGGCGATTTCCTTCCAGTATAAACATTATATGACTCAAAGTGGTTTGTTTATCTGAATGTGTGAGAAGCTCGAGATGGAATGTTTACTTCCTCGGGAAAATTGGAATTTAACAGCCAAAAGACTCTTTTTGCCTATGAGGAAATGAAAAGAAATCCATTTACTCAATCCACTAACCCCAAAACCAAAACAAAGAGAGTCCATAGTACAAACGAGTTGGCCGAGGCTCCTGCAAGCGCTTGCCCTCAAGCCAGCCGTGTTCCCTGAGTCTTTCTGCAAAATGGCACAGCATATTCTTCCTGGTCCCACAAAAAAGAAAATCTTTCACACCTTTGTATAACTCTATGCATTAAACCATAAATTATTCTTCCCCTCTCTTCCACTTTCAGAATCTATACAAAAGTGATTACCTCAGTCGTTTTTCAATATTACTTTCATACTTGGAAAATGCATTTTCAAAAAGTTATTTATTTTTCACAGCATGTCAGGTTGTTATATTGTACTAGTTAAAATAAAACTACTATATAAACTACTGTATACCTTTGCATGTATTACATTTCCTTACAAATGCTGTGAAGTAGGATTTTCACAGGTCCTAGGTATATTTATTGTAAATATTATACTTTATTTTAGCACAACTCCAGATTTTAAGAAAGAAAGAAATAGGAAAGTAGCTTAGCTATTAAATGGCTTTCTTATTTGAAGGTCCCTATTTCAGAAGAAAAATTATTTAAATATTAAAAGCAATCTTGCAATGAAGCTTAAAACCAACTCACTATCATTCCTTCTCAAGAGCTCTTAGAAAAACTAGTAATGTCCCTTTGGATTTGATTCATGCTCACCTAAAAGCAAGAATTGGGCAGGGAGTAAAACATGTAAAGCATAAAATATCGAATGAGTATAAAATATTTCCTGGAGTACCCCTAAAAAAATGGCCAAACAAAAGCTTCACTTGAGGTAATCCTATATCGAATGCCTATAATTGTTTTCTGCTTAGACAAAATATTAACCATTCCCCAAAGTGCTGTAAATTTCTTTAAAATGCCATCTCAATTAAAGACTGCACCAAAGGGCAGAGATCCAGGTGCTTTCGTTAGCGTTTGCATTTTTAATCACAAACTCTCGATTATGGGTGAAGGGCAACTGTCACAGGATTATCCACCAAAACAAAGCTGGCCCTTACCTCTAAGACTGAGGAAATGGATGGCTGCACACTGGTACCACACGGGGCTAAGAAAACGCTGCTCGCCACCGCTCTCAGTGGCTGAATGAGAGGCAGAGAGAGGAAATGCTTAAATATTTCATAAATGATTCTGCAAAGGCTGTTGCACCCTTGCAAGGGGGGTCTGAAAGCACTACACTACGTGCTTTACATCCACTGAGGCCGCCACCAAAATGGCTGTGATCCACATTACAAGGGACTCAGGAAACTAGTTTTCTTTTCCTTTTTCTTCTTCTGAAGCTGAGTTAGCAGTGGCCTATCTTGAAATCTTTCTGAATTGCTTTAATCTTTCGGTTTAGTTTCATCTCAATCCACATGGAATGTCCACCCTCGGTGCCCTAGGGGTCAGCAAGCAGCAAGTCCTTGAAAACAGGGAAAGCATCTTAGGAGAAACACAGAGAGCAAGAATGAAGAAAAGAAAGTAAGAGTACTCTACATGTATTTTTAATACAGCCAAATTTAGCTAAAATGTGCTCCCTGGTAGTGCTTTTAACTAACAAGCTGGCAATATATTGCACTGTAAAATGTTTTTTTTTTAACACCTTACAGTTTTTAGCTCTGTGGCTGTTATAGGTTTATCCATTAAAAGCAACACAGACTGTAAATCAGAATTCCGTACCTTTTCACAGCATATGAATCTATTCTCCCGCTGCTAAGCACACAGCTTTCATTGATGCCGATGGGGGTGACATATACTCATGTACGGGAGAACAGAGCACTCTGTGCCTGTGAATCTATGCTTTCAGACAGGTGGCTCTATGCAGACAAGAGACACCAATAAACTGATTTTATTGTCGCTGTTTCAAAATAGATTCTGTGCTACATATCTACAGAGCAAGAGTCATCTTTTTTCAAAGGGAAATGCATAGGCAAACCCTTGGCCGAGGTATATTCTACAAGTTCCCTGCTCCACAGGATGGTACTCATCCTCACACATATCCATGGTCATTTGAACTTGAGATCGACCAATCCCTGACACCTTAATAAACTAATAGTATTTTTGCAATTACAGTTTTGCTGAATCTAATTGCAATATCCTTCATCCCTGGCATGAAAACAGCAAACACTGCATGGCAGGAAGGCAAATGTTAACTTTTTAGTGCCTGTGTGATATACATACCTACACAAACACAACGCAGAGAATCTAAGAGCAATGGACTTTTCGTGAGGCATAAATCTTTTAGACACTGCTAAAGGGACTGACATACTGGCTTTAAGGGAATATACTTCTCATGTTTAAAAAATAAATACTAAAATGCTCTGTGTCACATATGGATTCTGTGTGGTTATTTTATGTATTTCTTTCTTTCAACAATATTTACTTTGATTTTCTTTCTGCATTTTAGTCACTTTCAAAAAGAGAACCCAGGAATAATGCAAGTTACAAAAACAGATGTAGAACACATATTTAAAAAATAAGCAGCCTAAATTTCCATAATTTACAATAGATATTCACACCTGCACAAAGAGGTTGACATTCAGCATATGCACCTAGCTGTATGTGATGAAGAGAGGGCTTTTACCAGGATAAGATATCTATTTCCAAAGAAATCCATAAAATATAAACAAACCAGCTCCCACTCTGAGCTTCTTCTATACATCATTTTAAAGGCAACTTTCTAGAAGATATCTTAAGGGTCGGTTCACTTTTATTTACTGCACCAAATATGGCTTATGATTGACACTATCATTCATATCCTTGCACTGCAGAGCCTTAAAGGCCATGACCATATTTAACTACTCACTTTTGCTTGCATGGCTGTGGTGGAGGGAACCACGGAATACTGATCTATCCAAAAGAGAAAAAAAATAAATTAGAGAGTGGCACAGTGGAGTTTATGAATGAGAGTGCTTTGGCTGCAAAGCATTCCCATTATAGCCCTCAGCCACCACAAAACTGCTGTGTAATTGGAAGGGAACTTTTTTTTCCCATGCAAAGAAGCTTGCTGTCGGAGCCAAACCATCAGAGGCAACGTGTTGGCATTAGGGATGTGCACACCTGCAGCTTTTCTCGCCCACTGGCAAGCCTGGCCCTCGCCTGTATCTTCTGCCTGCA
>PVKH010033747.1:0-11972 GCA_004027955.1 Chaetophractus vellerosus
AAGCTACTCATTTTACGATATGAACAACTCACAAATATTAACAAATCTCAGTTTAGAAAAAAGATGAAGGAGAAAAATATACTGGATGTAATAATAATTAATATTAATGACCACAGCTATCATATACCAAGTGCATATTATTTGCCAGCATTGTGCTAACTGCCCTACGTGCATTATCTCATTATTCATAACCATAATCCTTTTAGCAGCAGTGGCATCTCTCAGCTTAAGCAACACTAAATAGAAAGAGTTTAAGTGAGCTTGCTCTGCAAACAGCTTTAAGAAAATTCTCCATCCTCCTTACCACTTGCCATTAGGCTGCCATTCTAAACCTCTCGAATAAAGGAAGTCTCAAGCCACCACTACTGATAATGTAGATACTGTATGTCCAGTTTACAGAAGAGGAAGCCTACTCTTAGATTGACTTGTTCAAGGTCACATATCCAGCGAATGTCAGAGACCAAGCTAACTTAAAAATAGTTACACAGTGATTATATCAATTTACTTTCCCTCCAGCAATATAAAGATCTAGGTTTGTGCCAACACTTGGTATTATCAGAAAGTATTTGTTTTCTATTGCCACTGTAACAAACTACCAAAAATTTAGTGGCTTAAAACAACAAAAACCTATACTCTTACAATTATGGAATTTTAATCTACATTTCCCTGAATACCAAACAGTTTGAGTATGTTCTTATATGCCATTGACTTTCAGGTTTCCTCTTCTGCGAAGTGACTGTTATCTTTGATCTTTGATTTTGATTGCAATGTTAGATATTAATTATTAATGATATGTGTGACAAATATTTTCTCATGGTTTATGCCTTATCTTTTTATATTTTAAATACTATCTTTCGATGACTATATGTCATCCACCTTGATTCAATTTTTGTTTATGATAAAAATAGAATCCAATTTCATTTTTTTTCTTATTGATAACTAGCTCTCCCAGCACCTCTTATTGAATAGTCTATAATTCCCCCCCTGCTTTAAATTCCATTTCCTTGTGGATCAAGTCTCCATCTATGCATGGGTCTGTTTCTAGGTTCTGTATCCTATGCCTACGTCAACACCACATGGTCTTAATTAGTATAGATTTATATGGTCTTAAACTCTGCTAGAGAAAAATCTACCACATCAGTTATTCAAGGGTGTTTTTTTAGGAAAAACATTTAGAAACACTGCCAAGTTCTAGAAGAACACTGTTGACTTTTTATTGTAATTGTGTATAATCCATAGATCAATTTGAGATCAATTGAGCTCTTTCTGATATTTAATCTCATTAAGCATGAGTAACTGTGTTTCTGTAGACATTATTTAAAGAATCTTTCAAAAAAGGTGTATACTTTTCTTCATATATATTTTATAAATCTTTTGTTAGAGTTATTGTTATAAATAAATAATAGCAATAGGTGTGAGTTGAAGAGATTTTTAATTGTTGTTTATGTTTTTGTTGCCTATTAAGAGTAATTTTAAAATTATTATTGTCTACCATTTTTATCTATCACATAGAAATACAAATTGAGTTTTTCACATGATCTTATATTCAGACTTTTGCTAAAGTCTTAATAATTCTAAAAATTATGTGGATTATTTTGGATATCACATGTAGACAATATCATCTCTGAATAGTTTTATTTCTTCCTTTTCCATCATTCTTATATTTGATTTTTTTGGTTTTCCTTCTATATTGTTAAGATTCCAGGGCAATGTTGAATAAAATTGTTGATAGTGATTATCTTTGTCTTGTCCCAGATTTTAAAGTGAATACTTCAAGCTATTCCATATGGAGAATAATGTTTCCTATAGATTTTGGTAGATATTCCTGTCAGTTCAAAGAAGTTCCTTTTTACTGTTTACTAATATTTTTCACAAGACGGATGTTGAATTTTATTGACTTTTCCTTTTATATCTATGAAAGTAGCCACAGGTTTCCACCTTTAATCTTTGGTGAATTATATAGAGCACCAATGTGTTCAGGGTTTCTAATATTAAACTACACTTGCATTTCTGTTTTAACCAAAATTTAGTCATGGCGTTTTAATACATTGCTGGATATTGTTTACACTATGTTATTTTAAAATTTTATGCCTTCCTGAGTCATATTGATTTATAATTTGCCTTTCTCATACTGTCCTCAAAAGTTACAATGGCCCCATAGAATGAATTTGAGGTGTGTTTTTCTTTTCTTTGGAGTTGTTTATATGAAAAGAGTATTATCTGTTCATATGGAAGGTGATCTATTGAGTAGTATGATGTGTTTTAAATTTCTGAGTATGAACAATTTCAACTTAAATGAACTAAACAGAATGACAGTACAGCCCCACATACCCATCACTCAGCTTCAATACCCGAGATTCTGCTATTCTTTTTTTATTTATATTCCCCTCTCTTTTCGCCCTCATATAATTACTATCTATATAGTTTTTAAAAATAACACTTTATATATTGAATTGCAGAGATATAAATTGTATAGTTTTGACGTACTGATACACCATATAATCTATTAAAATACAGAACATTTTCATCATACCAGAAAATTTTCTCATGTCTCGCAGAGAGAGCAACTCTTCCGAATTTCTTTATCATAAATTAGTTTACCTTTTTAAAACCTTCATTTGAGTAGAATTATACAATAGGTACTATATTTTCATTTTCTTTAACTCAATGTCTGTGATATTCATCCATGACGTTGCCTGTAATGCATTCCTTTCTATTGTTAAGTAGAATTCTTTTATATGAATAGACCATAATTTATCTATTCTCCTGTTCATGAACATTTGGGTTTCTACTTTTTTGCCTATTATTAATAAAGATGCTATAAATGCTTTGTACAAGTCTTTGTGTGAACAACTGCTTTCCTTTTGGGGGGTTAAATAATTAGGAGTGGAATTGGTGAGTAGATGTGTGTTTAAATTTGTGCATCACTGCCAAAACTTTTTCCAAAGAGATTATACTGTTTTATATTTCCTATAGCAAGAGATATGAGTGCATTGAAATATTTTTTGTTACTGTTTCAATTTCTTCGTGACCATAGGAATTTAAAATGTCCACTTTTTCTTGAATTCGTTTTAGTGAATTATATCTGTCTAGGAATTTAGTCAACATTATTGGCATGCATTTTTCATAATAGCCTTTTTAAAATCTCTGCTGTGTCTGTTCTTACATTACTCTTTCTATTCTTTTTCTATTTCTTTATTCTTCCAGTTTCTTTTACCTCTTTACAATCTAACATAATTTATTTGTAACTTCCCTCTAATTTTATTGAACAATTTTGCCAGAAATTTGTCAGTTTTCTTTCTTGTTTCAAAGAGCCAACTTTAGGCTTCTTGATATCCTTTATATTTTCTGGGAATTACATTTCAATATTTTCTCCAATTATTTTTATTTCATTTTAACAACATAATTTGCCTTGCTCTTTTTCTAAGTTCTAAAAGTGTCTATTTCGTTTATTAAATTCAACAGACAGCTAACAACATTTAAAACTACAAATTTTACTTATGTATACTTTGACTTACACTGGCAAATGTTGATACATAGTATTTAATGAGTTATTTATATATGTTGTTTGATTTTTAAAGTCATGGAATTTTAAGTTACTTTACTATTTGTTTATAATTAAATGCATTGTAATCAACAAATGTAGTCTATAAGGGACTACTTTGAAACCTATGAGCTTTGTGGATAGCCTAAAGTGTTAAATTTTGTCATATCCACACATACTTGTAATGAATTTTTTTCCAAATAGATTTTTAGACCAATAAGTCAAATATGCCTATATACTTTATACTTGCAGATGTTTTGGGCTGCTAATAATGTATTTTTCTTTTACACCTCAATTTCCTGGGGCAGGACAAGGCTTTAAACAATGACACCAAAACCCTGCTGTCCCTAGGGTTTTTGTCCTCATCATCAGCAGTGTTAAAGAAAGTGTCCATAAACTCACCCTTTCTTATCCCCAACATTCACAATCTCAGCAAAACTATCTGTCTTGAGTCTACCAGGACTAATCTCATTTGGCCCCCATTTATTTTTATCATCCCCAAAGCCCCAGATTCCAAAGCCATTCCTCTTCTCTTCCGCTTTAATCCCTATAAGTCTCTCCTCAATCCTTATTGTCTCATTTCTCCCATACTTCTGCAAAATCTGAAATTCTTCCACTGATCATGCATTCAGTGCTTAACTCTATTCCTGAAACCTTTTTGCACTGATTGCCTGCATCACTCATTGTGGAATGGATATTTGCTTTTAAATTTTTTTCTTTTGTTTGCTTATACATCATTTTCTTGATTTGATTAAATCATTTGAATAAGGAAAAAGATAAATTTGGGAAGCATTTAGTTTATCATGACATTTTTAGACATGATACAAAAGTGAAAATCATTACAGGGAAAAAGCATTCAATAAAGCACCCTTCAGCATGATTTAGCTGTAGCTTTTCCATTAATGTTTTTTTTATCATATTAATGAAGTTTATTTATTTTCCTAGTTTGCAGATTACATTATTGTACACATAGGAAATTTTAAGACATTTACAAACTGTGCTTTATTTAATAAGTTAAGATCACAGGACACAAGATTAATATACACAAAACAATTGTATTTTTATACACTAGCAGCAAACAACCAGAAAATGAAAAAAACATTTTTAATGCTATTAACAATAACATCAAATAACATTAAATTATTAGGAATAAATTGAACAAAATTTATGCAAGACCTCTGTGATAATCAAGAAACATTACTGACAGCAAATAAAGATTAAGGCAATGGAAAGATATACAATGTTCATGAATTGGAAGACTTAATATTGTTGAGATGTTGAATTTTTCCACTCATAATACCTCCAGATATAATTTTTGGTAGAAATTGAGAGTTTAAAATTTTGTGGTAGAAATGAAATGAAGATGTAATGGAACTATATTTTACGAAGCAAAGCTGAAGAAACAAAGTTGGGGGATAAATACTACTGACTTCAGACTTAACTTTAAAGATGTAGTAATCAATAGACAGGCATAAAGATCAGCCATTAGATCATCAAAGTAAATCCCAGAAAATGACCCTCCAGTTATAGATCTATTTGAATGCCAATGAAAGTATTGACACAATCTAATGAGAAACCAAGTATTTTCACTAAATGGCACTGGAACAGTGTATACCAATGTTGGAAAAAAATAAATCTTAACTCCTACCTCACAACATATATAAAAAGTAATTTATGCTGGATTCTAAAGATAAAATGAAAAAGCTTTTAGCAGAATACATAGGAGGATATATTTGCTGCTTGGAGGCAAGCAAAGGCTTTATAGACAAGAATCAAAAATCTATAACCATCTGAGAAAAATTGATTAGACATAAAAAAATTAAACCTTCTGCTTACCAACAGGCACTATGAAGGAAATGAGTAGGCTAGCTACAGACTGGCATACATATATATAAATGAATGGTGTCCAGGATATGTAAGTAAACTTTAAAACTCAATCATAAAAAAAGAACAAATCCAACGAAAGTGGCATATCTTTTGAAGAGTAGTTTGATAGAGGAAAATATATAGATAGAAATAAGCACATATAAATCATTTGTTTTAGGGAAATGCAATTTCATATGGCATTCTTGTTAATGGTGTTGAAATGTATCTAAATTTGGACCAAGATAGTTAATTTTAAAATTATGACAGCATCAGAGGTTGGTAAAGATATGGAGCAATCTGAACTTTCATACAGTACTGGTAATACTTTAAAATAAAGGAAGTTTGGAAAAAGTTCTGGCAATATTTTTTTATAAAATAAATATACACTACCCCATGGCCCCAAAGTTTTACTCCAAGTGAAATTAAAAGCATAAAATTCTAAAAAAAAAAAAGTCAGATTCAAAGAAGATTTACTTAAAAGTTCAAAATTTGAAATAGCCTGGGTTTCTTTCAATAGGAAAATAAAATAATACTGTTATATTCATACAAAGGAACCTATTAAGCAATTGGAAAGCATTAAATTACTGATGCATACAACTACATGAATGGATCTCAAAAACACTATGCTTAGTTAGATGTTCACACAAATGAGTGATTATATATTGCATGGTTCTGTTATATGAGGTAAAAGTAATACCGTTTTTAAAAATAGAAAAATATTTGCCTCTTTGTTGTGGTGAGTGTTTATATACTGAGAAGGGACATTAGGGAAATTCCTAGGTGATGGTAATGGTTGATATTTTGATAGGAATTTAGATTGCAGAGGTTTATGCATTTGTCAGAACTCCTTGAATGATACACTTAAAATTTGTGCACATGAGGTGTGTAAGTTTTACCTCAAAATAAAAAAAGGAATCATAAACAAACATTAATCTCTAGCTTATAATAATCAGTGACATGCATGTTGAAGTTTTAGGAGGCATGTATCAATGCCTACAACTTTAAAATTTATAAAAAAAGATCTATTGATATATGGATAGAGGAATGGATATATGAATTGATAATATAATGGAACAAAGAAGGTAAAATTTTGTTTATAGAATCTACATATATGGTTTGCTACGGGATTCTTTCAATATTTCTGTTTCTTTGAAAGCTTTTATAACAAAATACTAGAAATTTGAAATTCATATCTTTCCACATAACACACCTCCTTGGAATGATGATTGGCAGTTTTTCAGAACTTTTGACTGCTGTTTGAAATTCAACACTATAACATTACTGAGTGCCTGCAAATTTTTTATTTTACTTTTAAAAATCTACTTGCCTTCATTTGAATACTCCATTTAGGAAAATTTTGAATATAAAAAAGTATAATTCATTATCATTGGATTAAATATCAAAGTTATTAGACTTATTTTTATAAAATGGAGGATAAATATGGACAATGGTATTGTTAATGTAGGTATAAAATTCTCACTTATTTTTAGTTAATTGACTGGTTTCAAACATGCTGTTGGCATTATTATAGCTGCATGGTAAAATATAATAAAAAGAAATGCATGAAAATATTTAAAAATAAAAATAAAGCTTATTGCCTACAGGTATTGCTCAGGGGAAGAGCATCTGGTCATAGCTCAAAGGAGATGTGCTTCAAATCTGTATGCCTACTAATAATTTTCGTGAACAGAGAGCTCCGTTGGAAAATACTGTAGAGCTAATGTGCACAATCCTTTCTTGCTTTGTTCCCCCCATGCATTGTTATTTGGAGAATTTGCAGAGTTTTTCACATGCTGTGAGTTCAGGATACAACTTTCATAATGTGTTTATGTGAATTTTGATGTCATTGTAGTTAAGAGAGCAGATTTTGCAATACAGAGACAGAGCTTTTAATCTCATTTTTATAATTTACTATATGTATGTTCTAAAGCAAATTTTGAACAACTTAAGCCTCATTTTGCTTATTTGTAAAGCAGGAATAATTATTTCTTTCTCTTAGAACTCACATATGTTTATATGTGAGTAAATATATATGCCTGACACATAATAAATGCTTAATTAATGGTGTTTTATTCATGGTATTTATATTACACTAAGCAATTACTAATATATTAAAAATCAAGGAAATATTATTAAATTTTCTTGATTTGTTATTATTTGTTTGTGTTTAAATTCAGGTTGCTGAAAGCTAACTTTGAATAGCTTTAATACAAAGGACTGGAAATAAAATAAAACAATACAACCAACAGTAAACGAATAAACACAGAAGACTGAACTCTAACTGAGCATACCACCTGCTAGGACAGAAAACATTTGTAAATTATGTGTGGAAATTTAAAACTAGGTCCTCTGAAAACATGAGAACAAAAACAGATTTTGATTTTGAAAGAACGTCCAGAAGTTTGTATGTGTTGTTTTCACTATTTTATACCTAAACAAGTTTTTGTACATTCCTTTTTAAAGGTCAGCTTGTTACAGTGAAATCACACCTTTCCCTGAGTCAGACACATCATCCCTAATTGTGCTCAAGAACACAGATCTGCTATTGTCAGGGTCAGAAATAATTAGCAGTTGGCTGCATGTCATATCCTGATAAATCCTCAAATTGCAGGACAGAACACCTTGAAATCATTCAGTAGAAAAGTCAGACTAGATGTACCTAACAGGGTGAGCTTATCATTTCATTTAAGTGTTTGGAAAGTGGATCCTTACCTCCAGTGCAAAGATAAATGCTAGATTAAAGTTTTAGGTTTTATGACCATACCCTAGTTTTTACAATTTGGATCCTATTTATCAAAATGTTTTGAGAAGCAATGTAGGCCATAAATAAACCATTATATATGCTTTGTTTGCCCTAGTGCAGAGAGCTTAAATTGTTTTGCTGCATTTTCCTACAGACACCCTAAAGGGCTACTCGTTTCTTTTTGAAAATCAGACCAGTTAAGCTAGCCAGCTGAAATGTAGAGTTTAAATGTGGTAATCAGAAACAAAACAAAACAAAACAAAACAAAAATCATCTTTGCTATCCACTGGTAACATCGCCCAACCAGGTTTAATATCTAGAGATTAAAGCATGAGTTTTGCTTACTCACTGAATCACAAATTGCTCACTGAATCGCCAGATAAAATTAAAGTTTGCTAGCTGGGCTACAATTTTTAAGAGTTATGAAAATAAAATTTAATAAAGAACCTAACACCTGTTTTCAATGAGGCCAGAATAGGGCTTCTTTTGTTTATTTGTATATTTTTAAATTCACACATAGCTGAAATGGAAGCATTCTCTTTGGAGGGCAATTTGACAAGTTATATCAAGAACCTCACAAGGCTTTGAGTCTTTAATCCAACAACTCAACTTCTAACATTTTTTCCCCTAAAAAAACAATAATTGATTAAAAGCAGTACATTTAGGGTTTTGATTATGTATAATACTTTAAATATGAAATAAATATCTGGGGATAGGAGATTCATTAAGTAAATTACAGATTTTTCATCCAATGAAACAATATAGTATATACTTAAAGGTTATATAAAGTCATGGGAATACACTCACAATGTATTGGTGATAAATAAAACACATTTACAGAAAGTTATAAACAAGTTATAAAAGCACTCACATTCACAGATATATATTAAAAAACATAATAGAAGACTGGGAGAAAATACCATGATGTTCAAAGTGGTTAGGTGTAAGTGACAAAATTATGGATGACAATTTTTCATTTACTTTTTTGCATTTTTCAAATGCTCTATGACAAATATGAATAATAGCTTTTATCATCAGAGCAAAATATTAAAGTAAAAATTTTAAGCATAAAGAATGGAGACTCACGAAGCATTAATTTTGGAAATCTCTCTCACATTACCTTGCTGGTTAAATACAACAAAAGACACAGAACTGAACAGTGGGGTCTTAGGTAAGTCATTTAACCTTTCTGTAGCTTAATTTACCATCTTATTAAATGGGCCTCATATTGCTAATTGAGGAGAAAATGAGCAAGTCTAGGTCCACAAACACTAATGGGCAATAAATATTCTTTTTCTTCTATAATTGAATGACATTTCCATTTCAAGCACCTCAGGGTGTCATAAAAATAGGCTCCTCCACAGTATTGTCTAAATCTCAAGTGACCAGGTGCTTTTTACATAGTGTTAAAGTATTAGTAGAAGGAGAACATATTTTTTCCCAGAGACATACATAATGGAATACAGTATCCCTGGTCATCTGTCTACCTAAGTGACAACTTTTCTTACACCCAAGTGAAACTACCAATTTTTCTTCTCTTCAACTACCTTCTTTTCCTGCCACTCTTCTCTTGGCCCAAGGAATTCTTTTCTCCTCTGTAGTTAGGAGCCAGTCTACATTGTATTAGAACCCCGACTCTGTTCTTTAAGATGGTGTGACCTTAAGCAAGTTACTTAACATATGTATGCCCCAGTTTCTTTACCTTTAAAATCCAGGTAATTATAGTATGAATGGGTTATGGTAAGTATTGAATGAGTTATGTACCTAGTCAACTGCCTCGTACTGTTTGGCACATGAGTGCTCAGTAAGTGTTACGTATTATTATTGCTATTACTATTACCATTCTTATTAGTGTAGTCGAGGTAGAAGGGGGAAGGAAAGGGTCAAGGCATGTGTTCTTGATATTCTTATTTAGCAGTTGCTTCTTCTGCTGAACTCATTACTGTCTCTGTGTCTCCCAATGCCTCTGCCCTGATATGTGCTTCTCCATTTCTTACCATGGTGATGGTACAGTGTTTTCTCTATACCAACAACTTCAGTTTTTTGGAAACTCTGAAGGGAAGCCTAGATCTTGAAGGGAACAGACTCCTCTGGGCAGGAATTTGGCACATATTCTCACTATGTCACATTTTGATGATGGGCTGCCCCTGAACCATCATCTCTGGGCAGGGTCTCTCCCATCACAGGGTAAGCACCCTGCCTGCATTTCAGAGGCTGGGCCATCTTTCATCCCTTCTCTTCATTCAGAACTTTAGGTCCTGGTATTCAGGGCTAGATAATTGAGCACCAGTTCACCGAGAAAAGATACTAGATTTTCATGCAAACAGGACTCCTGATAGTCCTCATTGGTAGCCCCAAATTCCCTAATTTGGCATGCAAGTTAGCTTCCCTGGAGCTAGTTAGAAAAGGGTATATAGAAATATTTTATTGAGATTATATCTTCATTACCAGACTTAAAAATGTGTAATTTTATACTAACATACTGATTTTGTTCAGAAATCACCAATGTTTAAAGTCTTTGCAAAGTGTGGTCTGGGCTGGGTACATTTCTTTTTCCATTCAGTTCATCCAAATATCAAATTTTAAACTAGAGAACAATAATCAATATTTATAGAGAACTGTTTCAGGAACTGTAGCAATCATTCAATAAACATTTTTAATCATGATAACTCATCTATAAAGTACATATTATTTTTCCAATTGATGATTTTCTCCGTTTATGAGGAAGTAAAGAAACATGACCAATATTTCATTGTCGGTGGGTGGTAGAATCAGAAATTGAATTTAGATCTGGCTGGATTCAAAACCAGGGTTCTTGTCAACCTCATTTTTCTTCCTCTCACATATGTATTTACTCTGCTTACTATGTTCAAAGCCTGATTTCATTTTCTGAGTAAAGCTGACAGAGAATTTCTGTCTTCAAGAAGTTCATAAACTATTGGGAGATTTTTCTTTAATTGGAAGATTTTATTTAAAAACTACTAAAAATCAGATTTTGAATTGCATTTTATTAAGGGGTTAACAAAACCATTTGATAACATAGAGGAGAGAAATATTAATCCTGATGATCATGGAAAGTTACAAAGAAGAGTTGAAATTTTATTTGAGTCTGTAGGGTTGAATAAGAAAGAACAAACAGAAGAAGGAAAGTACTGGCAGAAAGGAATGAAAGTGCATGTAGTAGGAAATGGGCAGGATTGTAATTTAGTAGGTTCACTTGTTTTGGGTCTGTCTGCCCCACAAGATTGTAAATCCCAGAGGATAGAGACAGGCTATATTTTACATGTTCATTTCCCATTACCCATCACTGAGCCTGGCATGGATTAGGGGCTCGATACATTTTTGTTGAGTGATTTAAAAATTAATCATTGGTAGTGCTCAGAAAAGGGTGGGAGAGGTTATATTACAGTATTTCCATGGTCTAGACAGTTAACTGGACACTGTTATCCCAGGTTCTTGGCTTTTGTTAAAGTTCTTTAGGTAAGAATTTTCTTGACACAGAGGATGAAAAGTAGTACATTACAGTACAGAACAGTGCTTAAATCAAACTTTTTGGTGTGATGCCAAATTTTTTTTCTGCAAAATAAAATAAAGGTGGCAAGCATTTTTCAAAGAGTGCTGAACTTAATTTTTAATATTGTTTTCCATTTGCCTAAACCACTTTGGTTTAGAATCCTTTCTTGCTAAAAAAAAAAAAAAAAGTATAATGCTTTTTTTTTTCCACAAATATCTGGCATTAGTAACATTTAGAACATGGCAGAATAATATAGGTATCCCTTCACAAAGATTTTTACATTGTTTTTGAAGTTGCAGTGAGAT
>PVKH010033748.1:0-11966 GCA_004027955.1 Chaetophractus vellerosus
TTATCTTTATTGACGCTTGCCTCAACTTCCTCACAAAATGGGAGAGAGGGCAACCATGGGACAGGCTAGGAGAGTGAATGGAGAGATGGAAGAAAGAGAAGAAGGAGACAATGGTTTCCGCCCTCCCTCCCTGAGGCTATACCACTCATGCTTCCTCTCCATGTGAGGCTAAGCCTCACCATGCCAAATGGAGCCCCGGCAGTGGCCACAGGAGTCCAAGCTGTCTCCAGGCCCAGTAGGCTTCCACCTGACCATATCAAACACATGCACACACACACACACACACACACACACACCCCACATGCACACTTTCCATTCAGGTTTGGGAGAAACAATGCTTGTCAATTTAATTCTCATTTTCACTAAATACCAGAGGATAGCTTTCCAATTTGAAAATTATTATTTATATGCAAGCCTAACTTTGTGGAATTTTAGATCAGACATAGAAAAATACCAAGTCTACGGGGCTCAAATACCAGAAAGGGACATGAGGAGGAAGGAAGGGGTAAGCCAGGAGGTACTCCTGACAAAAAATTTCAATGGATCCTTGTATTTTCAAAGCAGTTTTAAATCATGAAGTAGCCCACCCAGCAATCCTGAGAAAGTAGGTCAGCACAATATTTTCACAGGTGAGGAAACTGAGATGCACAGTGTTTGGTGGCTTGCCCAACACGTATGATCAGCGGAGGAGCACAAACTTCCGAATTTCCAGCCAGAGATGCAGTCAACCAGGCCACCTTCTTCCCAGAAAGAGAAAATACAAGCATGTGACCACTTTGGTTTTATATTTTTATATGCTAACTAGGTTAAAACACTGCTGCTGAAGCCCAAGAAGTAGGCTTTGGAGCTTGTGATTATTCCCCAACTTACTATACAGTTCAAATGCTTTGCTCTGGGGTTTGGAGGTAAAAAAAAAAGTTGCTGGAGAATCAGGAGACCTGGATTCTGGGATTAAGCCATATGACTTTGAAAACAACATTTAAACTCTTAAAGCCTTGTGTTTTTTACCCTAAAAATTAAGACAATGTTTTTTTTTTTTTAGATTTTCATGTGAGAAAAAGCTGAAAAACAGAATAGTTAAATCATCCATAATTCCACTGTACTTTTTGAAGAATATTTGATAAGAAATGGAAGTGATCCTTGTCTACCTATCCGATACCACCCCAGATCTTGACGCAGATCCTTCTAGCCTCATACAAATATAATTATTTATATGCACGCTTCATATATTTATGATTTGTATAAACATGGAATCATGCTGCACATATTGTCCTGCAACTTCTTTTACTTCACCATAACAGCATCAGTCCACTTATGGATCATGTTTTAATGGTTGCAAAAGTTTCCATTGTAAGGTGGAGTGGAAGTCACCATCCCAGAATCCTCGGGATTGGGGAAGAGCTATGGACTAGAGTGGACTTACTGGTATTCTGCTATAGACATATTGTGATTCTAGCAATGGAAGAAATTACAACATTGATGTGGAGCCAGAGGCCACTGGAGGCTCTGAGGGCAGGGAGAGGGAAAAACAGTTGTAATACAGGGGCTTTTTTGGGACTTGGGAATCACCCTGAGTGGCGTTGCAATAACAGAGATAGGCCATTTTATATCATCACATTACATGCAGAACTGTGTGGGAGAGAGTGTAGATTACAATGTGAACTATGGTCCATGTCGAATACCAAAGCCCCAGGATGTGTTTATCAACTGCAGTGAATGTGCCACACTAATGAAGAATGTTTATGTGGGAGGGTGTGGGAGGTGTGGGGAGTGGGGCATATGGGAAACCCTATATTTTTCTGTAAAATTTATGTAATCTAATTATCTTTTTAAAAAGTAATGAAGATGATATGATTAAAAAAAAGGGGGGGGGCTCCATTGTATGGATGTTACGTAATTCATTGAGCAGCTCCTTTTTTTCATGTTTTTTTTTAAGGCCCAAAGAAGATAGTAGATAAGAAAGTGTTCTGTAAAACATAAAGCATGGTTTAAATATAGTCTTATTTTGATTATTGGCTAAATATATATGATATAAATACACTCATTTTATCTTCCAAGCTCCAGACGTATTTAATGCTTTGTTAAGAAGGAAGTAATATGCTGTGTGTGATGCAGAATCACCAACATCTTTTGAAAGTCTTATTCATTATATGGATCTAGAAAGAATTTCTGATAATTGAAGATACAATGTGTTGTCTACTGGATACTTTGGGGGGATCTATTTTTATTTAATGAGTAGCCTCTATTTATTCACTTGAAACCATATATTCTAAAGTTAAATTTTTTTTATACTTTCTCTTGTAAGTAAAACAGAAATGAAGGTTAGAAACTATAAAGTGATGTTTGTGGGATAAAAGAGGTATTGATGTCATCTGATACACATAAAGAGGGATTGTTTGTTTTGTATTTGAATGTCTGTCTTATTTGTTTTATTTTAAATTGTCCCTGAACTAGAAGTGGAGCATTAGTAGGTATTTTCTAAAAGAAGCAGAAATTGGAATTTTCACTAACAAAATGGATGCTGATTTTTCTAAACCTGATATGATGCCTTCAAATTTAAAATGAATGGAGCAAGAAAGTTCTTACCTGGTGAGTGGGTCCAACAAGCCTGTTTTTAAGGAGGATATGTGCGTCTCAGCCTCAATTTTCCAAGTTCCTTATATGCATTGATTGACATTGATTAATTGGTTTGTTCTCCACTCTATTTTATCTGTGTAAACCTAAGAGGAAATACACAACAGAATTTATCTTACTTCAATAATGTTGGAAAAGAGATAAAGCTAATGGGACCCTGTCTTTAGGAGAGGCTATATAGTTTTTATAAATCCCCAAAATGATGCAATGCAGCCCACCTTCTTCCCCAAGGGCTGGAAGACAGAGGCTCAAGGGTGTGTGGCCTCTGCTACTGCACACCACTCTGGTGTGCACAACAAACTGCTTGTTACATCTCGGAGTACATGCACCCAAGCAGAAGGAGTACCGCCAACTCTGCAACAGAGGGTGAACCTGCCAGCGTGAACATGCAGCAGCCATCAGCTCATAGTGACTGTGCTTCCCAAACTTTATTCCCCACATCATGCCTGGTGGATGTTGTTCACAAGCATAGTTTGGGGTCCCAGGCATATGTGGGCTTTAGGAAGTGCTTGTATGCACAATTCCTGGCACATTTAGTTTCTCTCTCAGTCAAGGAAACACATCAGAATGCAAGTGAGGAAAAGTAACATAAGCAAAGGGATTATTTTTAAATGCTTCTCATATGCAATAGCCTTGGTACTTTTTCACAGCTGGCTGTGACACAACAGCATGTCCAAGTGTCTTGGCTCAGAACACTTGGACAATAAAACCACCCAGGTCTCTTTCATATCCAAATTCTCTGACACTAAAAAAGCTACAAAATCCCAGCCACAGCCAGGTGGCAAGTCCTCATGGGATTTTGATCAGAGGGACTTTGTACAGGAACATTCAGAAAGCTGGCTCCGAACCAGGCTTTGTCCCCCACACCTGAGAGACATTTCCTAACAAATGACCTAGAAAAAACTTCCCCTGTGCTCCCCACAACCCAAACTCCAAAAAACGGACTTGCTTCTACCTAAATCTGCCTTTGTGTGAGATGGTTACAGGCAATTCGTGGAAACACAACTCTACATCATGTAAAAGTGCACCCAGGGAGAGGCCAACAGAGGGCAGGACCCAATTAAACTAATGAGACAAAATATCAAATATTTGAATATCAAATTTCCCTCTTTTATGTTTCAGTGAACAAAAGCTGAACAAAAGCTTTTCACAGGTGGTCTCCTTCTCTCTAAGCAAACCTAGAGACAGTGATAAAAAATGTGCCTCTGAAAGTTTTTAGTGCTGCCCTCACCCTGGGAGATGGGAAGAATGGGGCCTCTTCAACTGCTCCCTCCAATGATATCTTTTCTTATTTGGTGATCATTTATACCTTTCTTTTTGAAAAGGGATCTCATGTGCACTTAAGTGATTGTGCATGCAAGGGAAATATTACTAAATGCCATTTCTGGCTGAGCTGTTGATTTTGCCAGGACAGGAGCACTGTGGTAATGGCCCATTGAGCTAATCTTCACCCCAAAGAAGGTTAAACTCACATTACCCCCACTTTGGAAAGACGTTCTGTATTTAGCCTCATGTTTATGAAACATGAAGGCACAAGTCATAAAAACCTTCTGTATATAAGTGAAATGATGCAAAGCAATTATTGTGCTTATTTTGAGAATGCAACAATATGAGTATGAAATGCATAATTCTAATAATGAATAAAATATGTTTTAACTTCAAAATTATTTGCCTCTTTCTTAAAGTGCAATGTATGCAACTAAAACAAGGAAAGGAGGAGTTCTGGGGAGATGGTATTGGAGTAAGCAGGCAGGGCTCAACTTTACCACAAAAACAATGGAGAAACAACTAAAAGCTGTCTGAGGGAACTTGCTTTGGGGTCAGCAGACCATGATAGTGCTACACAACGTCCAGATGGGTGAGGGACAGAGAAATGAGAACCAAAACAACAAATGTGAGTTGCCAAATCCTGTGGCAGCCAGGAAGGGGTCCCCTCCCCTACCCCCAATAAATTAAGCTGGGGTAAAACCCCTGGCTTACTGCAGCCAACTGAGAGGGGAACCAACATCTTCCTCCTTGTCAGCTGTTACATGGGAACAGGGAGTGAAAGTTAGGGGGCTTTTCATCAGTGAATTAGGCCAGCAGAGCCCACTTGAATCTCAGCTCTGGCCAGACCAAAACATAGGAAAACAGAGATTGAAAGATACACCTCCATGGAAAGGTGCACTGATGGTCACCATCTGCTGGCTGGTCTGGAAATTGCAAAGAGAAAAACTGCTTTTAGAGGTCTCTTTTAACTCGAACTCCTGGGAGAAAATCTATGCCCCATTAGATTTTGATAACTTAAGCCGGACAATTTTAAAGACTTAGAATAAGCTGAACCAACTATCAAAGAAGAGCTGTGAAAAAAAAAACCAGGCAAGATAGAGAAATTGGCCATCAGAGTAAAATCACCAACATATGCAGATGCCTAGATATCACCAAAAAATTACAAGCCATACTAGGAAGCAGGAAGAGATGGCCCAGCCAAAGAAACAAACCAAATATTCTGAAGAGATACAGGATTTAAGATGATCAATGATAATCACACAACTTCCCTAAATCAATTTAAAGAATTGAAAGAAAATATGATTAAAGAGATAAAAGATACCAAGAAGACACTGGGTGAGCATAAAGAACAATTTGAAAGCCTGCAAAGAAAAGTACAGAGCTTATAGGAATGAGAGACATGATGGATGAGATTAAAAATATATTACAGGCACATCAGAGTCATAACATTGAGTGTTAATGGCTTGAACTCCGCCAAAAAAGACTAAGACTGACAGAATGGAAAAAAAAATTGAGCCATTTATATGCTGTCTACACCAGACTCAACTCAGACGTAAGGACACAAACAAGTTAAAAGAAAGGTTGGAAAAAGATATTCCATGCAAATAGTAACCAAAAAAAAAAAAAAAAAAAAGAGCTGGAATAGCAATACTAATATTGGACAAAATAGATTTTAAATGCAAAACTACTATAAGGTATGAAGAAGGTCATTATATATTAATAAAAGGGACAATTCAGCAAGAAGAAATAACTATACTAGATATTTATGCATCTAACCATAGTGACCCAAGATACATTAGACACACACTGGCAAAACTGAAGGGAGAAATAGATGTCTCTACAATAATAGTTGGAGACATCAATATACCACTCTCAGTATTGGATTGAACATCTGGACAGATGATAAAGAAAGAAAGAGAGCTTGAATAATATGATAAATGAACTAGACCTAACAGACATCTATAGAGCTTTGCACCCTAAAAGAGAAGGATATACTTTCTTTTCAAGTGCTCATAGATCCTTTTCCAAGATAGACCATATATTGGGTCACAAGACAAGTCTCAATAAATTTAAAAAGATTGAACTTATACAAAACACTTTCTTTGATCATAACAGAATGAAGCTAGAAATTAATAATGGATGGAAAAGGGAAAATTCATAAATATATGGAGATTAAACAACATACTCTTAAATAATCAGTAGGTCAAAGAAGAAATTGCAAGAAAATTCAGCAAATATCTTGCCATGAATGAAAATGAGAACACAACATATCACAACTTATGGGATGCCACAAAGGCAGGGCTAAGAATGAAATTTATAGCTCTCAATGCTTATATTGAAAAAGAAGAAAGAGCTAAAACAGAAGACCTAACTGCACACCTGGAGGAACTAGAAAAAGAACAGCTAACTAATCCCAAACCAAGCTGAAGGAAAGAAATAATAATGATCAGAGCACAAATAAATGAACTTGAGAGCAAAAAAATAATAGAGAGAATCAACAAAACCAAAAGCTGGCTCTTTGAGAAGATCAAGAAAATTGGCAAACCTTTAGCTAGACTGATGAAAAAGTAGAGAAGATGCAAATAAATAAAATCGGAAATGAGAAGGGGGACATTATCACTGGCCCCACAGAAATAAGTGAGATCATAAGAGGATACTATGAACAACTGTATACCAGAAAACTATACAATATAGATGAGATGGACAAATTCCTAGAAAGACACGAAACACCTACACTGACCCTAGAAGAAATAGAAGACCTCAACAAACAAATCACAAGTGAAGAGATTGAAACAGTCATTAAAAACCTCCCAAAGATGAAAAGCCCAGTACCAGATGGCTTCACAGGTGAATTCTACCAATCATTCAAAGACAATTTAACACCAATCTTTCTCAAGCTCTTCCAAAAAATTGAACAGAAAAGAATGCTACCAAACTCATTCTATGAAGCCAACATCACCCTAATACCAAAACCATATAAAGATACTATGAAAAAAGAAAATTACATAACAATATCTCTAATGCAAGGTTCCTCAACAAAAAAACTTGGAAACCAAATCCAAAAGCACATTAAAAGAATTATATACCACGATCAAGTGGGTTTTATCCCAGGTATGCAAGGGTGGTTCAACACAAGAAAATCAATTAGTGTAATAAGGCACATTGACAAATTGAAGGAAAAAATCACACCATCCTCTTGATTGATGCAGAAAAGGCATTTAATAAAATACAGCAACATTTTTTAAAAAAATAAAAACACTTCAAAAGATAGGAATAGAAGGAAAATTTCTCAATATGGTAAAGTGCATATATGAAAAGCCTACAGCTAGCATTATGCTCAATGGTGAAAGACTGAAAGTTTTCCTGCTGAGATCAGGAACAAGACAAGGATGCTCACTGTCACCACTGTTATCAATATTATGCCAGAAGTTCTAGCTAGAGCAATTAGGCTACATAAAGAAATAAGAGGCACCAAGATAGGCAAGGAAGAAGTAAAACTTGGACTATTCATTGATGACATGATCCTATATCTAGAAAATCCTGAGAAATCCACAACAAAGCTCCTAGAACTAGTAGATGAGTTCAGCAAAGTGGTGGGAAACAAGATTAATACACAAAAATCAATAGCATTTCTGTACATTATTGATGTGCAATCTGTGGAGGAAATCAGAAAAAAACCCCTCAATTTATGATAGTAACTAAAAGAATCAAATATTTAGGAATAAACTTAACCAAGGATATAAAGGACCTGTATTTAGACAACTACAAAACATTGCTAAAAAGAAACCAAAGAAGACTTAAATAGAAGGACATCCCATGTTTATGGATTGGAAGACTAAATATTGTTAAGATGTCAACCATACCCAAGCTGATTTACAGAATTAACTCAATCCCAATAAAATCCCAACAGCCTATTTTGCAGAAATGGAAAAGCCAATTATCAAATTTATTTGGAAGGGTAAGGGGCCCGAAATAGCCAAAAATGTCTTTAAAAAGAATGAAGTTGGAGGACTCTCACTTCCTGACTTTAAAGCATATTACTTAGTTACAGTGTTAAAAGTAGCATGATACTAGCATAAAGACAGATAGATTGACCATTGCAACCAAATTGAGAATTCAAAAATAAACCCTCAGATCTACATTCAAGTAGTTTTTGACAGGACTGTCAAGCCCTTCCAGCTGGGCCAGAACAGTCTACTTAATGAATGGTGCTGGGAGAACTGGATATCCATATCCAAAAGAAAGAAAGGGGACCTCTATCTCACACCTTATACAAAAATTAACTGGAAATGGATGAAGGACCTAAATATAAAAGCAACAACCATAAAGTTCCTAGAAGAAAATGTAGGAAAATATCTTTAAGATCTTGTGGTATGCAGTAGTTTCTTAAACTTTATACCCAAAGCATGAGGAACAACAACAAAAATGCTAAATGGAACCTCCTCAAAATTAAACATTTTTATACTTCAAAGGACTTTGTCAAACGGGAAAAGGCAGCCGATTCAATGGGAGAAAATATTTGGCAATCATATATCCAATAAGGATTTAAAATTCAGGATATATAAAGAGCTCATACAACTCAACAATAAAAAGACAAACTGCCCAATTTAAGAATGGGCAAAAGACTTGAAAACACAATTGTCCAAAGAAGAAATACAAATGGTGAAGAAACACATGAAAAAACGTTCAACATCACTAGTGATTAGGGAAATGCAAATCAAAACTACAATGAGATATCATTTCTCACCAATTAGACTGGCCACTATTTAAAAATCAGAAAACTGTAAATGTTGGAGAGGATAAGGAGAGATAGCAATGCTTATTCACTGTTGATAGAATGTAGACTGGTCCAGCCACTGTGGAGGAGTGTTTGGCAGTTCCTAAGAAAGTTGAATATAGACTTTCCATGTGATCCTGTATTAGTCAGCCAAAGGGTTGCTGATGCAAAGTACCAGAACTCTGTTGGCTTTTATAAAGTGTATTTATTTGGGGTAGAAGTTTCCAGTCACAAGGTCCTAAAGAGTCCAACTCAAGGGTACTTCCTTACCCAAAGTCTGTTGCTGTTTTGAAGCAAGATGGCAGGCGATATCTGCGAGGGTTCAGCTTTCCTCTTTCCTCTTAAGGCTCCATGGTCCCAGCTTCTTCCAATCTTAGCTGTAAGCTGGTATAGGGCTTGTCTCTCTTCCCGGGGCTTGTTTTTTATTGGGCTCAGCTGCTCTGTTCTCTTCACAAGGTCACCTGTAGACTATCAGACTCATCTCTCTTTCCAGGGCCACAGGATCCTGTCTAATGAGCTGTCTCTCTTCCTCTGTGCTCTTCTCTGTGTGAGTGTCCACCCACCAAGAGGGCAGGGACTCAATGCCCTACTGATATGGCTGAATCAAAGCCCTAATCTTAGTAAACAAACCTTTGAATTTAATACAATCAAAGGGTATTATGCCCAGAGGAATAGATCAGTTTACAAACATAATCTGTATTTCTTCTTGGAATTCATAAATAATGTCAAACTGCCACACCCGGCAATGCCATTACTAGGTATATACCCAGAAGAACTGAAAGCAGTGACACGAATAGAAATCTTCACACCGATGTTCATAGCAGCATTATTCACGATTGCCAAAGTTGGAAACAACCTAGGTGTCCATCAACTCATGAACAGATAAAAAAAGTTGTGGTGTATACATAAGATGGACTAGTATGCAGTGGTAAGAATAAATGAAGTCATGAAGCATATGACAACATGGATGAACCTGGAGGACATAATGCTGAGTGAAACAAGCCAGACACAAAAGGACAAATACTCTATGATTGCACTATTATGAACTATATATTATGTAGACTCATGGAGAATACAGGTCACCAGAAAATAGAAGGAGGCTAGAGATTGGAAAGCTGAGGGTTAATCTGTGCAGAATTGGTTAAAAAAAAAAAGTTGTTTGTAAATCTTTGGAAATGAATAGAAATGGTGAAAGCACATGATAGCATATGTAACTAGCAGAGCTATTATATGGGTATGACAGTGGTTGAAAGTAAGTCTAAGTTCATATATATTAATAGAAGGAAAGCCAAAAATGTAACATGGGACTGTCTAACAGTGAAATCTCATATAAAATATGAATATGGGTGATATTGCATATATGACTGTTTTTACAAAATATAAATACAAATATACCAGAGAGAAGAAACGGAATAGCAGCTACGTACAGCAAGGGAAGCATAGAGAGTTTGAGAGGTGATGGGTTTTGTTTGTTTTATTATTATTGGAATGATAAAAATACTCTAAAAATGATTGAAGTGATGAATGCAGAACTATGTGACTATGCTGAATACTATTGATTGTATTTATGCTTTATGGATGGATTTATGCTTTATTAATATATATATAAATGAAACTGATTTGTTAAAAAAAAAAAAAGGAAGGATGCAACATGGAAGGAGACTGTAAAAGGGAGAAACGTGACCTCAACAGAGACAAAAGCCAAAATCCAACAAGTCAAATTCAATGTCTTATCTA
Source organism: Chaetophractus vellerosus (assembly GCA_004027955.1). NCBI lineage: Eukaryota > Metazoa > Chordata > Mammalia > Cingulata > Chlamyphoridae > Chaetophractus > Chaetophractus vellerosus. The sequence continues at coordinate 10,418 of PVKH010033748.1, forward strand.
TCCAGACCGGCTGCCAATATTGTCCAAATTAGCAGGTTAATTGTCAGATCTCCAGTTTACTTCAGGCTGTGTGGATGGAGCTTGTGTCAAAATTTGGTGCTTCATAAATGGCTTTTTTGATGTCATCTTCAAATTCATCTCCTTTCCAAAGTAGGGCTATTAAAGCTGCTTCTACAGAGGCAAAGATCTTTCCAACTGAAGTAAGATAGCTTAAATGCTTAATGGGCCCAGTTCTGTGCTGGGCTCATTAAGCTGCTGTTCATTAATCCCTGGAGGCAAAGTTGCTGGGAGTAAGTATTCAACAACCTCTGTTACTACAGGAGACACAGTGGTAGGGGGTCCATGGGGGGAATAGAGTGAGTTTTTCCCTTCTCCCACCTTCAGGGGGCTCCCTAAAGATAATGAGGATTATGAATAATCAACTTCATTCATTATCCTCCTACACCTCCCCCTCCCCCCCCTTAAAGCTCTCAATCTGTCAAGCCAACCCATGCTCTTCCTTTCTGCAGGCACCATTTCATAACTCCATTCACTTCAACCTCTAACCCGACCCCTGCCCACACATTTATCCCCATCAGCAACCAATTTTGCCTCCTAGTCACAGAGAAACATCAAAGACATCATGTAGCAACCCTTCACCCTTCCAGACTTACAAACCATTTCCCATTGCAGGGGTTTGAGTGGTGGCCCCTCCAAAAGATATGTCCATCCAGAATTTGTGAATTTGACTTTACTTGGGAAAAGATTCTTTACAGGTAAAATTAATATAAGGATCTCCAGATGAGATCATCCTGGCTTAGAGTGGGTCCTAAATCTAATGATGTGTCCATATAACTGAAGGGAAGAGGACACAGAGAAGGAGAGGTAGAGATTGGAGTGATGCAGCTACAAGCCAAGGGGGCCCAAGGATTGTCCACCTCTACCAGAAGCTAGGAGATTGGCATGAAACAGATTTTCCCTCAGAGTCTCCTAAATGAACCAATGATGCCACTACCTTGGTTTCAGACTTCTGACCTCTAGATCTATGAGAGAATAAATTTCTATTTCTGTAAGCCACCCAGTTTGTGGTCCTCTGTTATGGCAGTCCTGAGAAACTAACAGATTCGTCAATATGTACCTCATACACTAATCCTATCTAGGGTCAACTTCTCCACCTGGGTTTTGGATCCCACCCCTTAATGATTTCTTAGAGGTTTCATACCACTCGAGTGCAACCTCCCTTCTCTCCTTTATATTCAACAGACTTCTTTTAACTGGAGAGTTTCCACTGACATGAAACATTGAAAACACCATTTCACCAGAAAAAGTTTGCCAGATAAAAGACAAAATGTCCAGTTAAATTTGAATTTCAGGAAGATGGCGCCGACGGTGTAGGTTTGCACTCACCGGCTCTCAGGTAGGGGGTGGCCGAGCGGGAGCGGGAGCGGAGGAGCGCGGTCTTTGCGGGGAGCGTGGGGCACAGGAATATTGGCTCCATCGGTCTGGAGGTGGCTGGAGTGTGAGTTGAGTCCTGCAGCATAAAATCCTGGGTTCTCTTTGTCCCGGCGGG